>PDHQ01000173.1:0-71245 GCA_003339415.1 Ophiocordyceps camponoti-saundersi (nom. inval.)
TTTAAGTATTATTAATATATAACTATTATATACTTATAATAAATTCTTAAAATACCTATTTTATTTCTATTAATATTTTTATAATAATTATAAAAAAATAGGTAAAATTATAAAAAAAGTAATTTTAAGCTATAATAAGATTTATCTATTTTTTAAAATTATTTTATATTATTATATAATTTATTAACGTTTTTTTCTTCTTAATATTTTTTAAAAATATATTTTAAAAAAGTATTATCTTTAACTTTTTATTAAAAAAGAAGTAAAATAGCTAAAAATATAAAAAAAGTATTATTTAGAAGCGCTTTTAATAAGGTTTTTTTTAAAACTATAAAAAAAAAATTCACGCTAGTAACTAATTTTTTAGTCTTTAGTTAGTTACTAACTAACTAAAAACTAAAAGTAACTAACTAAAATTAGTTACTATAAGAACTTTAGTTAGTTAGGACTTTTTTTAGTCCCTAAAAATAAGGACTTTAGTTAGTTAGTCTAGACTAACTAAAAAAAGACTAAAAAGTTACTAACTAATTTTAAAATAATAATAATATTAGTAAAGTTATAAAAAAGTATTGCGAAATATACTCTTTTTAGAACCCCTTAGTATTTAAGTATTAATAAGCTTATTTAACTTTATATAATAAGCTTTAGTACTTTAATCTAATTAGGTATAGCGTCTCCTTACTACTTTAATAATATAAAAGTCCCCCCCCCGTAACTTTAATATACTTAGTAATAATAAGTTAAGCGTAGATAGCTGCCGTAAGTACCTCTTAGGATAGAAAGCTAAGTATAATATCTCTTACTAAGCTACTTATTATATTTTTAATTATTTCTTAAACTGCTTTTATAATTACCTTTTATACTATCTCTTTAATAGTCCCCTTTATAAAGTTTTTAGCTATATTATTTCTTATAGTTTATTATTAAAGTTACTAGCGATATTATATATCGCGTTTTCTCCCCTTTTTCGCACTTTTACGCGTTATAAATATCGTAAGAATATTACGCACTAACTTTCCCCTTACTTTCTAGCGCTTATATCGCCTTTAATACTATATATTATTATATTTTTAAAAGTATAATAGCGGGCTAGTAGCAGATAACAATAATAATATTTTAACTTATATAACGCTACCTTATTTATATTATATTATTTATTCTATTTTATATTCTTATTAACTTAGTCCTCTCCTTATCGGAAGCTTATTTCCTTTTAATTTTATTAAGAAATATAATATATTTAGTTATAATATTTAAGCTCTAACTTTATAATAAAGAGGATTACTACCTTAACTTACGATAAGTTTTAGTTATATTAAATAATTTTATTATTAAACGTAAGGACTTTTATAATAGCGGTAGCGCCTTATTTAGCATATTAGCTAAGTATATAAAATACGATAGTCTTATTATAAAAAAAAGAGGCTATTTTATTTTTTTTTAACTTAGCTTATTATTCTTAGAATAGTAAAAGCTTAATATTATACTATTATTAAGTATAATAACTTTTACGCTTAGCGGTACTAGCTTACTTATTATAATAGTTAAGTATATATAAAGCGATAATCTTATTAGAAAAATATATTAGAAAGATAATAAGTAGCTTAAGTATTTTAAGCTAGTTTATTATTAAAATCCCCGCCTTATCTTATATAATTAATTTATTTTTTTCTTTTTTAGATATATCTAATAATTATCTATTAAGATAAATATTATACTCCGTTACCTTTAGATATATTTAAAATAAGGAAAGCTTTTATATTTTTAACTAAAAGCAAAGTTAACTCTTAACTAAGTATTATAAATATAAATTTTAGCGATAAAAATATTCGTATAATAAGGGTTAGTTAGCTTATTTTTTTATATTAAGCTATATTAAAGGACTAGTTAAAGGGGTGCTTATTTACTAAGCTATATATAATAATAATTACGTATAACGAGCTTTTAAAGAAGCTGCACTTTAGTATATTAAATAGTTATATATACCGCTCTTTCTTTTAAAGCTTATTTACCTCCTTATTTAACTATCCTTTCTATTCTGTTTCTTCTAATCTTTCCGCTATAAGCCTCTAAGCTAGATAGTGGTAGCCTTATTATTTAATCGTAAGGCTAATTTATAAGTTTAACATTTAAGTTAATAACCCGAATATAATATAAAAGCTAGACCTTAATATAAGGTCCCTCCCCTTACTTATAAGCGCGGGATCTATTATATAGTATATAGTAAGGTTAGGTAAAAAAAAATTTTCCGCTAAGTTACCTAGTCCGCCTTACTTTTCTATAGCTTTTATAATACCTACTTATTAAATCCTTTATTCCTTCCCTTCTTCTTTTTATAGCCTTATCGTTATTATTATTAATATTACTATTATTACTATTATTAGTAAAGGAATCCGCTACCTATTCTATAAGTTTAACTATACTAATATTTTCCTACTTATAAGAATATCTTAGCTTAGCGAATATAATAATTATTTTTAGAACGTTGCCGCCGCCGCCTCCGCTATTATTAATTTTACTATTACCGCTACTACTAATATTATTAATAATAATAATAATAATAATAATAATAGCGATAACGATAGCGATAATAATAATAATAATAATATCGCGGGCGATAATAGGGGCCTTAGTTTAAAGGAGGATTTTCCGGCTTTTAATACTTAGTTTAAAGATTATTATAGCTATAAGCTAACCTAGGGGGGTTATTATTACTCTAAGCCTCCTCCTCCTCCTTTTTCTTCTTTTTTTATTTCTCCTCCTCCTCTATCTCTTAATATAAGTTTTTTTCTCCTTTTACTTAGTAGCTTACTATATAAGACTTATTAATCTTATATTTAAAAAGGCGACTTACTTATTATAAAGAAATACGCTACTAATATTATCGGGTATTTTTTAGATTACTATATAGAGAAGTTTCTAGCTTAGGGCCCCTCGCTAGCTTTCCTTTTCTCCTCCTCCTCCTCCTATTATAATAAATCCTTATCCCGCGTCTAAAAGGGCGATTTATTTATAATAGGCGTTTCGCTAATACTAGGTTTTTCGTAGCTTACTTTACGGAAGAAGTCTCGGGCTAAGACTCCCGCCCCCGCCCTCGCCCCCGCTCCCTCTCCTCCTCCCGCCCTTACCGCTAACCCTATTAATAAAAAAGATAATAATAAGGATAAGGATAAAGATAAGGATAGTTATAATAAAGGGGCTTTTTAGGAGCCTCTATACCTTTATTATATAAAATAAAGTTATAAGTATCGTAATTAGGCTATAATACTAAAGCGTATAAGAAAGTAAAAACCTTATATATTTTATACGAAATATATACTTTTATATTAAACTTATACGCTTACCCCTTAGCTTTTAGTTTTAGCTTATATAATATAATATATTACCGCTAAAACTAAGCCGCCGCTTAAAATAATAATAAGAGCGGATAATATTCTTCGGGCGTTAATTATTATTACTTAAGCTTTAACGATATTAATTAAGCTTAAGCTTATATATAGCGATACTCCCCTTATTATATAGTTAGTTTCCCTAATCTTATAATATTAAACGCGGAAAGCTAATTTCCTTTTTTAAGAAATATATTAATATTATTTTTAATATTACCCCCCCCGTAAGCTTTCGGGCTTTAGGGGGTTAGCTAATATTTTAATATTAAAAGAAAAAGTTATTACTTTAAAGCGTAACGCCGCTATTATTATTACCGCTATACTTATTACCGCTACTACTAAACTAATAACTTTAACGCTATTATGCCGCCGCTATTACCTAGCTAAGAAGTTATTATCTATAAAAAAGCAGCGCCGCTAAATATTATAAGGGGGGGGGGGGGGGGTATATTTTCCGCGCTTATTAGTGCGCTTTTTAATATAATCCCGCTATTAGCTATTTTACCGTACGTTTCCTAATAACTTACTTATTATTATATATAGCTAGTTTATATAAAGCTTTAAAGTAATTAAGAGCGGCGGTGCCCTTAAGTTTTATTAAAAGTTCCTATATTAGGTTTTAATAACCCTTTTATTTAATAAAGACCTCTTATCTCTTACCTTTACTTACTTTCTTTTATTTAGCTAAGATAATCTTTTTAATTTCCTATTCTTCCTCCTTATTAATTAGTATCGTAAGAGGCTATAAATTAGTAACTTCTTATTTAAGTAAGGGGTTTAAAGCTGCCCTCTTAAGTAAATTTATATTAAAGCGATTATAAGCTCCTATTAGTAATCCTATAAGTTTAATAAGGGAAAAGTTAATAACTTATACTATTATAAACTTAGCGTTCTTTTAATCGAGCTTTTTTTTAAGCTTTATATTAGGGAAATTATATAAATTAAGCTAAACTTTATCGCTAACTTTAAATCGCTTAGCTACTTATCGATTCTTATTAGCTTAGAACTTTTAAGTTTATAAAGATAAAGTATTAGTAGCTTAATATAAGTTTATTACTTATTATAATTATCTTATAAATTCTTTAGCCTAGCTTTTAAGATTCCTTATTAATAATTATAAAGTATTTAAGTTTAATAATACTATTATTAAAGCTTAGAACTTATAAGTTATAAAAAATAGCGTTATTCTTATAGCTAAGTAAACTTTACTATTTAGCGTAAGCTAGGCTATAAGAAGCTATTTATCTTAGTTATCTTAATTATAAGAGATTACCGCTTAAAAGTAAGCTTATATATCTTAATTAACCCTTTTATATCTTTTATCGGTTTATAAATAATAAGCTATATTAAGTATTTAATTAATCTTATAAAGTTAGTAAAAATAGCTTTAGAATTTGCTTATTTAGTTAGTTTCTCTATTACTTATAATAATACTTAGCTATTAGTAAAATTATATAAAATATTAAAGAAACTACTTTATATAAAGTAAAGCGTTTATTAAAGGTATCGGCTTAAGTAGGATCTTTTTACTAAGGCGGTTTTTAATTACTTATAAGTGCTTATTTCCGCGTTTTATAAGCGGGAAATCTATTATAAAATCTATTTATATATATCGGTAAAACTAATTTAAAGTAAGTAATAACTTAAAAAGGGTAGCTTAATATTATTTCTAAGCTTTAGTTTTACTATAAGTATTATAATTCTTAAAAAATTAACGAATATATTATTATTAAAGTAGCTAAAAGAAGTTACGGGTTATAAAAGCTACTATACCTTCCCTCCTAAAATAACTAATTAAAGCTAAGTTATAGATTATTTAAATAAAACAATTCTATAATATATTAAGCGGGGAGGCTAGTGCCTTCTTAAAGTCCTTTATTATAATAACCAGGGCTCCTAGAACTTAAAGCTTATTACGGAAATATAGTCTTCTTTTAGTATTAATATAATAATTTATAATTTAAACTTTAAGTTATAGCTTTAAAAATAGTAAGTAGTCTCCTTTTATTATAGCTTAGTATATTTCCTAAAAAACTAAGTTTTATAATACTATCCTATTCTAAAATTCTTAAAGCTTATTATTAGAAAAGACTTAAGTTTTTAGTAAATTATTATTTTATAAATTTATAGCGTTTTTTATAGCTATATTTATATTTTATTATCTATCTTTACCTTCCTCCTCTTCTAAGATATTAGTAAGGTTTTTAGAAGTATTAATTACTATTACTTATAAGTAGAATTATAAGGCTTTTTTAGGAATTATCTATATAAAGTAAGCGTCCTCCTTTTTTATAGTTAAGGGTTTATTTTAATCTTTACGAAAAAAAGCGTTTAGGACCGTAGCTTATTTACTAAGTTAATAATAAATCTTAAAGTTAAATTATAATAAGTACTTAGCTTAATAAGCTTATTATTCTAAAAGGTGCTAGTAAGTTATAAAATACTTTAAGTTCTTATAATTAGTAATAATATTAAAGCTATTATAACTATATAGTTTAGTATATTACTATTTTAAGTATCTAATAATTACTAATATCTCTTTATTATATATTAAATAGTTACGTTTAGCTA
Source organism: Ophiocordyceps camponoti-saundersi (nom. inval.) (assembly GCA_003339415.1). NCBI lineage: Eukaryota > Fungi > Ascomycota > Sordariomycetes > Hypocreales > Ophiocordycipitaceae > Ophiocordyceps > Ophiocordyceps camponoti-saundersi. The sequence goes on from PDHQ01000173.1 coordinate 5,961, forward strand.
CGTTTATTTTTACGGAAAAGAACGCTACTAGTTATTTTTATCCTTCTTATTTTTAGTAAAAATAACCTTTTATAATATAAGCGCTAGTATCTACTTTTAAAAATATAAGGTCCCCGAAGTTTTATTTTACTAGTAAAGGGGCTTTTATAAATAGATTCTTAACTTTCTAAAAGGCTTATTCCTAATCTAGTCCTTAGATAAATTTTACCCCTTTTTTTATTAGATTTATTAATAGTTTTACTACTTTAGTAAAATCTATAATAAAAAGTTAGTAGAAATTAGCAAAACTTAGGAATTTATAAAGGCCTTTAAAGGAAATTAGTATAGCTTAGTTAATAATTATCTTAATCTTTTCTAAGTTTACTTAAAGCTTAACCCCTACTAATATTATAAATCCTAGGTATTTTACCTTCTTAACTATAAATTCGCACTTATCTAAGTTTAAATAAAGCCTATACTTTTAAAGCTTATAGAGAACTAAGTATACTTTGCGGAAATAGTTTTTTTTAGTATTATTAGAGTAAATAATAATATCGTTAATATAAGCTAAGTAAAACTTATTAAAATATAGCTAGAGGATATTATTAATATATTTTTAAAAAGTAATAAAAGCCTCTATAAGTCCGAATAAGGTAACTATTTATTTAAAAAAGCTATATTAGGTCTAAAATGCTATTTTTTATTCCTCTCCTTTAGTAATCCGCACCTTATAAAAAGCTTATATAATATCTAGCTTTATAAGCTATTAAAACTTAGCTAATAATTAAAGGGTATTACTAAGTAAAGGGAGCGGGTATTTATCTAAGATTATAATTATATTTAATATACGGAAATCTATATAAAACCGTAATCCTCTCCTAAGTTTCCTTATAAAGAGGATTAGGGTACTTATAAGTAAGCTACTAAGTTAAATAAAGCCTTTTTAGAGGAGGTCTTATAATATTTTTTTAAGGATAAGTAATTCCTCTCTTAATATATTATAAAGGGGGCTAAATAAAATTTAAAGTTTTTTACTATTTACTTTTTTCTTAAGCGGTATATAGTAATCTATACCTTTTTTATATAAGTTTAACTTATCCGCTTTCTACTTACGGAAAAGGGGAAGTATATCGTAGAATTCTATTAAGATTCGTTTTTATAATTAGTTATTTATTAAAGGAATCTTATCTTATAACGCCTTTTTTATATTTTTAACTTTTACTACTTAGATCTTTAAGTATTTAGTAAGGTTTTTCTTCTAATAATATAATTCCTTTTACCTCCTCCTTACTTCTCCGATAAAAGTTAAGCTATAAAGGTATATTACGTTTAAGATCTCCTTTATTAATTAAAAGTAAGTACTAGTAACTTATACTTATTATTATAAATCTTTATACTATACTTATTCTTTATAAGGGATTAAGTAAGATTTTATATATTATAGCTAAGGCTTACTAAAGATAATTAGGAAATTAAGATTTAATATTATATATATTATAATTAATTAACTAGAGCTATTTATCTTAAGCGAGAGCTAAGCGATACTTAATATTTTTAGTCCGCTTATTATTACCCCTTTTACTTATTAAGCTAGGATTCTTTCTATTAGTATTCGTAAGTTTTATATTAGCTATAAGTATATTATAGAATAGCTCTCGTAGCTTTTATTAACTAATATATTTATTAGTTTTAGGTTATTTAAGATTATAGGAATCTTAGTAAATAGAGCTTATAGTTTAAAATAAAGGATATTTTTCTTTTCCTCTATTTATATTACCTTATCTTTTAAGACGCTACGATATCCCGGAGTTATTCTTTTCCTTAATTATTATCGGAATTATATTCCTTAATCTAAGGTAAGATTTCTATATAGTTAATATAAGTTTCTCCTAAGGCCTTTTATTATAGCTTTTATAAGGGTTAGAAATTATAATTATATATAAGATATATATTTATTTTATACCTAATATAAAGATTTAATATTTTACGTTATTCTAGCACTAATCTCTTTATTTACTTAGCTTAAAAGGTATTTTATAATACTTAGGTAAGAGTCTTATTATAATTACCTTCTTTTCCTTTTAGCTTCTTCTTCTTCTTATCTCCTATTGTATTTATTAGAATATCCTTATTTATATTCTTTCCTATACTTAAGTTTGCGGGAACGCCCCTAGCGCCTCCTAAGTATTTATTTAGGTTAGGTTAATATTTCTTAGCTACCCTAAGGAAGCGTAGGGTTTATTTAAAAGACTAAGTAAGATTTTATAAGCGATTAATAAATGGAAAGTATTTATAAGGTATATTAATAGTAATTAGAAAGTTTTAAAATATCGGGGAAAAGGCCCCGCGTAGCTAGGTTAGTTTTGCGGAATTATCCTAACTTATAAATTTAATAGTAGTTATTAGAACCTTTTCGAATTTAGGAATAAAGTTACTAAATATCTATCCGTTATAGTAAACTAAAGTCCGAAGCTTATCTTAAGCTTTTTTTTATTCCTAAATATTACTAAAAATTTAATAGAGGTAGTTAAAAAAGTTTTTTAAGTGCCTTTTTTTACTAAAGCTACTAAATTACTAGAAAGCTAATACTTTCCGTATTTTATCCTCGAGAAGGTAATTTAGGATCCGTACTTAAATATAATCTATATTACTAGCTTTACTTTAAAGCTTATCGATATTATATTAGTAAACTAGCCGGCTTATAAAGAAGTAGAAGAAATTTAGTAATCTATCTTATTTAAGCTAAGGTTTTTTCTATCTTATAAGGGCTATATCGATCTAAGCCTAGTTAAGCGTAGCTTTAGTAAAAGTTAGTTTAATAAGGTTTATTTATAGTATTTTCTTAAAAGCGTCCGCACGCGTAGCTATAAGTTACTTTATATATTCCGCTTTCTTTATTACGAGAAAAGTTATAGCTTATTATTAGATAGTAAACTATATTTCTTATAATATAGCTTTTTGCTTTACTTTCTTATTTACGAGAAAGGTATTAGCTTATTTTTTAAAATACTATTCTACGTACTTTAAAATTTACTAATAACGTTCCTCCCTATCTTTTATTATATATTATATTACTTATATTTATTATTCTAATTATTAAACTTATAGCTCTCGCTATAAGGGTTATTAATATCCGCTAAAGCTAGCTTAAGATTATTAAAGCTTTTCTATTTAGTTTTATAAGTTAGCTATTCTAATCTAATCTAATTTAATTAATTTATTAATATTAAAAATAAGGGTAGAAGTTTATAAGAAAAAGATATATAATTTTATTAAGGGACTAGTTAAAGGGGTGCTTATTTACTAAGCTATATATAATAATAATTACGTATAATAAGCTTCTAAGGAAGCCGCACTTTAGCATATTAAATAGTTATATATATCGCTTTTTCCTTTAAAGCTTATTTACCTCCTTATTTAACTATCTTTTCTATTTTATTCTTTCTAATTTTTCTGCTATAGGCCTCTAAGCTAAATAGCGGTAGCTTTATTATTTAATCGTAAAGCTAATTCGTAAGTTTAATATTTAAGTTAATAACCTAAATATAATATAAGGGCTAAACCTTAATAAGCTAATTATCGAAAACTAATATAAATAAAGTTAGCTTTTTAAACCGATTATCTTAGTTTAAGTATTAATTAATCTTATCCTAGTTAAGCTAGTTAGTATAGTTTATATAATAATAATATTTTATAATTAAGTTACTTAAAATTTAATTTAAAGTAAATTACTCTAATTTTTAACTAGTTACTTACTTAATTTTTAAATATATTTAATAATTATTTATTAAGATAAATATTATACTCTATTACCCTTATATATATTTAAAATAAGGAAAGTTTATATAATTTTAATTAAAAGCGAGGTTAATTCTTAACTAAGTATTATAAATATTAATCTTAGCACTAAAAATATCTATATAATAATAATCCTTATTATTTAATAAAAAGTTAGCTTATTTCTTTATATTAAGCTAATTATCGAAAACTAATATAAATAAAGTTAGCTTTATAAACTAATTATTCTAGTTTAAATATTAATTAATCTTATTTAAGTTTAGCTAGTTAGTATAGTTTATAAAATAATAGCTTTAAGCTTCTAAGCTAACTTCTAAGCTATATAAAGTAAAGGATTAATTATATTATATATAATAAAAGCGTATTATAGCTATTATAGCTAATAAGTAAAGTTATTAATTAAGCGTTATAAGCTTTCAACCTTTAATAAATTATATAAGGTATTAACTACTATACTAAAATTTTATATATTATAAAAAATACTTATATTTTAGTTTATTTAGCTATATATATAGCTTATTATTTCTAATATACCCCCTTAGTTATAAGGAAAGGGATTTCTTTTTTAAATATATCCGATAATTATCTATTAAGATAAATATTATACTTTATTACCTTTAAATATATTTAAAATAATAAGGGCTTATATAAGTAATAGTTTTATTAAAAAGATAAGAGGTAGCTTAAATATTTTAAGCTAATTTATTATTTAAAATCCCCGCTTTATATTATATAATTAATTTATATTTAATTTTATCTAAGTTTATAAATATTATAAGAGCCCGAAAACTAACTAAGATACTATTTAATATCTTTACTAAAGTATTAAGCTAAATAATATATATTAGGCCTTATATATCTTTTTTACTAAGTTAAGGTTCCTAATTATAAGGAGAGGATTCGAGTTTAGTTAAAAGCGATAAAATAAGCGTAAGCTATAGCTTTTCTTATTATTTTTCTAACTTTATAGTAGAAAGCTTTACTACTTTATTTTATTATAAGTTAAAGTTATAATATATTATCTTATAGTTAAATATAAAAACTTTTATAACTCTAAGTAGCGCTTTCGATATCGTACTAGCTAAGTATATTAAGGGCGATTATCTTATCGGAAAGATAAGAGATAAGTTTAGCTTACTAAGCTTTTTTATAATTTCTAAAATAATAGGAGTTTTAGGTTTTATTTAATTAAAGGAAGTATTATTTTATCCTCGCTAAAGTTTATAGTAGGGGCAGATTTATATTTAGACTATAAGTTTAAGACTAGAAAATTAGTTTTTATAATATAATATATAAATTATCTTATCGATTAAATATATTTTATTACCTTTTCTTATCTCCTATATTATATATAATAACTTATATAACTACCCTCCTTATCCCCTAAGGGATAAACCCGTTAACTGCTCTTCTTATCCCTAAACTTATTAACTGCTCTTCTTATCCCCTAGGGGATAAACTTATTAACTACTCTTTTTATCCCTTAAGGGATAAACCCGTTAACTACTTTTCTTATCCTTTAGCGGATAAACTTATTAACTGCTTTTTTTATCCCCTAAGGGATAAACTTATTAACTACTTTTCTTATCCCTTAAGGGATAAACCTATTAACTGCTCTTCTTATCCCTTAGGGGATAAACTTATTAACTACTTTTCTTATCCCCTAAGGGATAAACTTATTAACTACTCTTCTTATCTCTTAGGGGATAAACCTATTAACTACTCTTCTTATCCCCTAAGGGATAAACCTATTAACTACTCTTCTTATCCTTTAGGGGATAAACCTATTAACTACTCTTCTTATCCCCTAAAAAATAAACCCGTTAACTACTCTTCTTATCCCCTAAGAGATAAACTTATTAACTACTTTTCTTATCCCCTAAAAGATAAACTTATTAACTACTTTTCTTATCCCTTAAGGGATAAACCTATTAACTGCTCTTTTTATCTTTTAAGGGATAAACCTATTAATTACTTTTCTTATCCCTTAGTAGATAAACTTATTAACTACTCTTCTTATCCCCTAGGGGATAAACTTATTAATTACTTTTCTTATTTTTTAGGGGATAAACCCGTTAACTGCTTTTTTTATCCCTTAGAAGATAAACTTATTAACTACTTTTCTTATCTTTTAGGGGATAAATTTATTAACTACTTTTCTTATCCCTTAAAAAATAAACTTATTAACTATTTTTCTTATCCCCTAAGGGATAAACCCGTTAATTACTTTTCTTATCCCTTAAGGGATAAACTTATTAATTACTTTTCTTATCCCTTAAGGGATAAACCCGTTAATTACTTTTCTTATCCCTTAAGGGATAAACTTATTAACTATTTTTCTTATCCCTTAGGGGATAAACTTATTAATTACTTTTCTTATCCCTTAAGGGATAAACTTATTAACTACTCTCCTTATCCTTTAGGGGATAAATACCTATTATCTTAAGTATATTATTATTATTTTATATAGTATAGTTAATCTCCTTATCTTTTCGCACCTATATCGACGAAATATAGGACTTAACTCCCGCTTCTTAGACTAAAATATAGATAAGACGCGTCTTTTTAGTTTACCCGAAGCGCTATACGCGATAGTTAGCTTACTTCTCTCTAGTTATCTTTTATAAAATTAACTTATTAATTACCTTTCTTATCCCTTAAGGGATAAACTTATTAATTACTCTTCTTATCCCTAAACTTATTAATTACTTTTCTTATCCCTTAAGGGATAAACTTATTAATTACTTTTCTTATCCCTTAAAAGATAAACTTATTAACTACTTTTCTTATCTTTTAGCGGATAAACTTATTAATTATTTTTCTTATCCCTTAAGGGATAAACTTATTAATTACTTTTCTTATCCCCTAAGGGATAAACCTATTAACTACTTTTCTTATTTTTTAAGGGATAAACTTATTAATTACTTTTCTTATCCCTTAGGGGATAAACTTATTAACTACTCTTCTTATCCCCTAAAAGATAAACTTATTAATTACTTTTCTTATCCCTTAGCGGATAAACTTATTAACTACTTTTCTTATTTTTTAGGGGATAAACTTATTAATTACTTTTCTTATCCCCTAAAAGATAAACTTATTAACTATTTTTCTTATCCCCTAAAAGATAAACTTATTAACTACTTTTCTTATCCCTTAGAGGATAAACTTATTAATTACTTTTCTTATCCCTTAAGGGATAAACTTATTAACTACTTTTCTTATCCTTTAGGGGATAAACTTATTAATTACTTTTCTTATCTCTTAAAGGATAAACTTATTAATTATTTTTCTTATCCCCTAAGGGATAAACTTATTAATTACTTTTCTTATCCCTTAAAGGATAAACTTATTAACTATTTTTCTTATCCCCTAAGGGATAAACTTATTAACTACTTTTCTTATCCCTTAAGGGATAAACTTATTAACTACTTTTCTTATCCCCTAAGGGATAAACCCGTTAATTACTCTTTTTATCCCCTAAAAGATAAACTTATTAACTACTTTTCTTATCCCTTAAGGGATAAACTTATTAATTACTTTTCTTATCCCCTAAAAAATAAACTTATTAATTACTTTTCTTATCCCCTAAGAGATAAACTTATTAATTACTTTTCTTATCCCCTAAGGGATAAACTTATTAACTACTCTCTTTATCCCTTAAGGGATAAATACTTATTATTTTAAGTATATTATTATTATCTTATATAATATAGTTAATCTCCTTATCTTTTTATACTTATATTAACGAAATATAAAACTTAACTCCCGCTTCTTAGACTAAAATACGGATAAGACGCGTCTTTTTAGTTTACCCGAAACGCTATATACGATAGTTAGCTTACTTCTCTCTAATTATCTTCTATAAGACTAACCTATTAACTACTTTTCTTATCCCTTAGGGGATAAACTTATTAACTGCTCTTTTTATTTTTAAACTTATTAACTACTCTTCTTATCCCTTAGGGGATAAACTTATTAATTATTTTTCTTATCCCTTAAGGGATAAACCTATTAACTACTTTTCTTATCCTTTAGTAAATAAACTTATTAACTACTCTTCTTATCCCTTAAGGGATAAACTTATTAACTACTTTTCTTATCCCTTAGGGGATAAACTTATTAATTATTTTTCTTATCCCCTAAAGGATAAACTTATTAATTACTTTTCTTATTTTTTAAGGGATAAACTTATTAATTACTTTTCTTATCCCTTAAAAGATAAACTTATTAATTACTTTTTTTATCCTTTAAAAAATAAACCTATTAACTACTTTTCTTATCCCTTAAGGGATAAACTTATTAATTATTTTTCTTATCTTTTAAGGGATAAACTTATTAATTATTTTTCTTATCCCTTAAGGGATAAACTTATTAACTACTTTTCTTATCTTTTAAGAGATAAACTTATTAATTACTTTTCTTATCCCCTAAAAAATAAACTTATTAACTATTCTCCTTATCCCCTAAGGGATAAATACCTATTATCTTAGGTATATCGTTATTATCTTATATAATATAATTAATCTCCTTATCTTTTCGCACCTATATTAACGAAATATAAGACTTAATTTCCGCTCCTCGGACTAAGATATAGATAAGATACGTCTTTTTAGTTTACCTGAAGCGCTATACGTAATAGTTAGCTTACTTCTCTCTAATTATTTTTTACGAGATTAACTTATTAACTACCTTTCTTATCTTTTAGGGGATAAACCTATTAATTACTTTTCTTATCCCTAAACTTATTAATTATTTTTCTTATCTTTTAAAAGATAAACTTATTAATTACTTTTTTTATTTTTTAAAAAATAAACTTATTAACTACTTTTCTTATCCCTTAGCGGATAAACTTATTAATTACTTTTCTTATCTCCTAAGGGATAAACTTATTAATTACTTTTCTTCTCCCTTAAGAGATAAACTTATTAATTACTTTTCTTATCCCCTAAGGGATAAACTTATTAATTACTTTTCTTATCCCTTAAAGGATAAACTTATTAATTACTCTTTTTATTTTTTAAGGGATAAACTTATTAATTACTTTTCTTATCTTTTAGTAGATAAACTTATTAACTACTCTTTTTATCCCTTAAGGGATAAACTTATTAATTACTCTTTTTATCCCCTAAAGGATAAACTTATTAACTACTCTTTTTATCCCTTAAGAGATAAACTTATTAACTACTTTTCTTATCCCTTAGGAGATAAACTTATTAACTACTTTTCTTATCCCTTAAGGGATAAACTTATTAACTATTTTTCTTATCCCCTAAGGGATAAACTTATTAATTACTTTTCTTATCTTTTAAGGGATAAACTTATTTACTACTCTTTTTATCTCTTAAGGGATAAACTTATTAACTACTTTTCTTATCCCCTAAAAAATAAACTTATTAATTACTTTTCTTATCTTTTAAGGGATAAACTTATTAACTACTTTTCTTATCCCTTAAGGGATAAATTTATTAATTACTTTTCTTATCTTTTAAAAAATAAACTTATTAACTACTTTTCTTATCCCCTAAGGGATAAACCCGTTAATTACTTTTCTTATCTTTTAAAAAATAAACTTATTAACTACTTTTCTTATTTTTTAGGAGATAAACTTTTTAATTACTTTTCTTATCTTTTAAAAGATAAACTTATTAATTACTTTTTTTATCCCTTAAAGGATAAACTTATTAACTACTCTCCTTATCTTTTAAGGGATAAATACTTATTATCTCGGGTATATTATTATTATCTTATATAGTATAGTTAATCTCCTTATCTTTTCGTACCTATATTAACGAAATATAAGACTTAACTCCCGCTCCTCGGACTAAGATACGGATAAGACGCGTCTTTTTAGTCTGCTTAAAGCGCTATATATAATAGTTAGCTTACTTCTTTCTAGTTATCTTCTATAAGATTAACTTATTAATTATTTTTCTTATCCTCTAAGGGATAAACTTATTAATTACTTTTTTTATTTCTAAACTTATTAATTACTTTTCTTATCTTTTAGGGGATAAACTTATTAATTACTTTTCTTATCCCCTAAGGGATAAACTTATTAATTAATTTTCTTATCCCTTAGCGGATAAACTTATTAACTATTTTTCTTATTCTTTAAGGGATAAACTTATTAATTACTTTTCTTATCCTTTAGGGGATAAATTTATTAATTACTTTTCTTATCCCTTAAGAGATAAACTTATTAACTACTTTTCTTATCCCTTAGGGGATAAATTTATTAATTACTCTTCTTATCCCTTAAGGGATAAACTTATTAATTACTTTTCTTATCCCTTAAAAAATAAACTTATTAATTATTTTTCTTATCCCCTAAGGGATAAACTTATTAACTATTTTTCTTATCCTTTAAAAAATAAACCTATTAACTACTTTTCTTATCTTTTAAAAGATAAACTTATTAATTACTCTTTTTATCTTTTAGGAGATAAACTTATTAATTACTTTTCTTATCCTTTAAAAGATAAACCTATTAATTACTTTTCTTATCCCTTAGTAGATAAACTTATTAATTACTTTTCTTATCTTTTAAGGGATAAACTTATTAATTACTTTTCTTATCCCCTAAGGGATAAACTTATTAATTACTTTTCTTATCCCTTAAGGGATAAACTTATTAATTACTTTTCTTATTCCCTAAAAAATAAACTTATTAACTACTTTTCTTATCTTTTAAAAGATAAATTTATTAATTACTCTTTTTATCCCTTAAGGGATAAACTTATTAACTACTCTCCTTATCTTTTAAAAGATAAATACTTATTATCTTAGGTATATCGTTATTATCCTATATAGTATAGTTAATCTCCTTATCTTTTTATACCTATATTAATAAAATATAAAACTTAACTCCCGCTCCTTAAACTAAGATACGGATAAGACGCGTTTTTTTAATCTGCCTAAAGCGCTATACGCGATAATTAGCTTATTTCTCTCTAATTATCTTTTACGAAACTAACCCGTTAACTACTTTTCTTATCTTTTAAGGGATAAACTTATTAATTACTTTTCTTATCCCCTAAGAGATAAACTTATTAACTACTCTTTTTATCCCTTAAGAGATAAACCCGTTAACTACTTTTCTTATCTTTTAGGGGATAAATACTTATTATCTCGGGTATATTATTATTATTTTATATAATATAGTTAATCTCCTTATCTTTTCGTACTTATATTAATAAAATATAAGACTTAACTCTTACTTCTTAGACTAAGATATAGATAAGATATATCTTTTTAGTTTACCTAAAGTATTATACGTAATAGTTAGCTTACTTTTCTCTAGTTATTTTCTACGGGACTAACTTATTAATTACCTTTCTTATTTTTTAAGAGATAAACTTATTAACTACTCTTCTTATCTTTTAGGGGATAAACTTATTAACTATTTTTCTTATCCCCTAAGGGATAAACTTATTAACTGCTCTTCTTATCCCTTAAGGGATAAACTTATTAACTACTCTTCTTATTCCCTTAAGCTCTTCTTATCCCTTAAGAGATAAACTTATTAATTACTTTTCTTATCTTTTAAGGGATAAACTTATTAACTACTTTTCTTATTCCCTTAAGCTTTTCTTATCCCCTAAGGGATAAACTCGTTAACTACTTTTCTTATCCCCTAAAAGATAAACTTATTAATTACTCTTCTTATCCCTTAAAAAATAAACTTATTAACTACTCTTCTTATCCCTTAGGGGATAAACTTATTAATTACTTTTCTTATCCCCTAAGGGATAAACTTATTAACTGCTTTTCTTATCCCCTAAGGGATAAACTTATTAATTACTTTTCTTATCTTTTAAGGGATAAACTTATTAACTGCTCTTTTTATCCCCTAGGAGATAAACCCGTTAACTGCTCTTCTTATCCTTAAACTTATTAACTACTTTTCTTATCCCTTAGGGGATAAACTTATTAACTACTTTTCTTATCCCTTAAGGGATAAACCTATTAACTACTTTTTTTATCCCTTAGTAGATAAACTTATTAACTACTTTTCTTATCTTCTAAGAGATAAACTTATTAATTACTCTTCTTATCCCCTAAGGGATAAACCCGTTAATTACTTTTCTTATCCCCTAAAAAATAAACTTATTAACTATTTTTCTTATCCTCTAAAAAATAAACTTATTAATTACTTTTCTTATCCCTTAAGGGATAAACTTATTAACTATTTTTCTTATCCCTTAAAGGATAAATCTATTAACTACTTTTCTTATCCCTTAAAAAATAAACTTATTAATTATTTTTCTTATCCCTTAAAAGATAAACTTATTAACTACTCTTTTTATCCCCTAAGGGATAAACTTATTAATTACTTTTCTTATCCCCTAAAAGATAAACTTATTAACTACTTTTCTTATCCCTTAAGGGATAAACTTATTAACTACTCTCCTTATCCCTTAGGGGATAAATACTTATTATCTTAGGTATATTATTATTATCTTATATAGTATAATTAATCTCCTTATCTTTTCGCACTTATATTAACGAAATATAGAACTTAACTCTTACTCCTTAAACTAAGATATAGACAAGACGCGTCTTTTTAGTTTACTTAAAGCGCTATATACGATAGTTAGCTTATTTCTCTCTAGTTATCTTTTATAAAACTAACTTATTAATTACTTTTCTTATCTTTTAAGGGATAAACTTATTAATTACTTTTCTTATCTCTTAAAAAATAAACTTATTAATTACTTTTCTTATCTTTTAAGGGATAAACTTATTAACTACTTTTCTTATTCCTTAAGGGATAAACTTATTAATTATTTTTCTTATCTTTTAGGGGATAAACTTATTAATTACTTTTCTTATCCCTTAAGGGATAAACTTATTAATTACTTTTCTTATCTTTTAAGGGATAAACTTATTAACTACTCTTTTTATCCCTTAAGGGATAAATACTTATTATTTTAGGTATATCGTTATTATCTTATATAGTATAGTTAATCTCCTTATCTTTTTATACTTATATTAATAAAATATAGGACTTAACTCTTACTTCTTAAATTAAAATATAAATAAGACGCGTTTTTTTAATCTACCTAAAGCGCTATATATAATAATTAGCTTACTTCTCTTTAGTTATCTTTTACGGAATTAACTTATTAACTACTTTTCTTATCCCTTAAGAGATAAACCTATTAGCTACTTTTCTTATCCCTTAGAGGATAAACTTATTAACTACTTTTCTTATCTTTTAGGGGATAAACTTATTAACTACTCTTCTTATCTCTTAAGGGATAAACTTATTAACTACTCTCCTTATCCCTTAGGGGATAAATACTTATCGTTTTAGGTATATTATTATTATCCTATATAATATAGTTAATCTCCTTATCTTTTTATATTTATATTAATAAAATATAAAACTTAACTTTTACTCCTCGGACTAAGATATAGATAAAACGTATCTTTTTAGTTTACTTAAAGCGCTATACGTAATAATTAGCTTACTTCTCTTTAGTTATCTTCTATAAAACTAACTTATTAATTACTTTTCTTATCCCCTAAAGGATAAACCTATTCGCTACTTTTCTTATCCCCTAAGGGATAAACTTATTAACTACTCTTTTTATCCCTTAAAGGATAAACTTATTAACTACTCTCCTTATCTCTTAAGGGATAAATACTTATCGTTTTAGGTATATCGTTATTATCTTATATAATATAGTTAATCTCCTTATCTTTTCGTACTTACGTTAACGAAATATAAAACTTAACTCCCGCTTTTTAAACTAAAATATAGATAAAACGTATCTTTTTAATTTACTTAAAGCGCTATATACGATAGTTAGCTTATTTCTCTTTAGTTATTTTCTATAAAACTAACTTATTAATTATTTTTCTTATCTCCTAAGAGATAAACTTATTAATTACTTTTCTTATTCCTTAAGGGATAAACTTATTAACTATTTTTCTTATCTTTTAAGGGATAAACTTATTAATTATTTTTCTTATCCCTTAAGGGATAAACTTATTAACTACTCTCCTTATCTTTTAGGGGATAAATACTTATTATCTTAGGTATATTATTATTATCCTATATAATATAGTTAATCTTCTTATCTTTTCGTACTTATATTAACGAAATATAAAACTTAACTCTCGCTTTTTAGACTAAGATATAGATAAGACGCGTCTCTTTAGTTTACCTAAAGCGTTATATATAATAATTAGCTTACTTTTCTCTAATTATTTTTTACGGGACTAACTTATTAATTACTTTTCTTATCCCTTAAGGGATAAACTTATTAGCTACTTTTCTTATCTTTTAAGGGATAAACTTATTAACTATTTTTCTTATCTTTTAAAAGATAAACTTATTAATTACTTTTCTTATCCCTTAAGGGATAAACTTATTAACTACTCTCCTTATCCCTTAGGGGATAAATACTTATCGTTTTAGGTATATCGTTATTATTTTATATAATATAGTTAATCTCCTTATCTTTTCGTACTTATATTAATAAAATATAAAACTTAACTCCCGCTTCTTAAACTAAAATATAGATAAGACGTATTTTTTTAGTTTACCTAAAGCGCTATATATAATAGTTAGCTTATTTCTCTTTAATTATCTTTTATAAGATTAACTTATTAATTACTTTTCTTATCCCTTAAAAAATAAACTTATTAGCTATTTTTCTTATCCCCTAAAAAATAAACTTATTAATTACTTTTCTTATCCCTTAAAAGATAAACTTATTAACTACTTTTTTTATCCCTTAAGGGATAAATACTTATTATCTTAGGTATATCGTTATTATCTTATATAATATAATTAATCTCCTTATCTTTTCGTACCTATATTAACGAAATATAAAACTTAATTTCCGCTTCTTAAACTAAGATACGAATAAAATATATCTTTTTTATTTACCTAAAGCGCTATACGCTACCTTTTTTATTCTTAAAAGATAAACCTATTAACTCCTTTTCTTATCTTTTAAAAGATAAATACTTATTATCTCCGGTATATTATTATTATCCTATATAGTATAGTTAATCTCCTTATCTTTTTATACTTATATTAACGAAATATAGGACTTAATTTCCGCTCCTCGGACTAAGATATAGATAAGACGCGTCTTTTTAGTTTACTTAAAGCGCTATATATTTCTCTTTTATCTATCCGAAATACTATACGTATCTTTTTTATTTATCCGAAACGCTATATATATTTTTTTTATCTACCCGAAATATTATATATATCTTTTTTATCTTTTCGAAACGCTATACGTATCTTTTTCCTTTACCCGAAACGCTATATATTATAGCTACGATATTTCGCTTACTTCTCCTTTATTATTTTCTATTATAAGTTTATAATAATAATATAATTCGCTAACGTAAGGTTTAAATTTTCTCCGCTAGTTTTTATTATAGAGACTTATTATAAGAGGTACGATAAGTATAATAATAAATAATATATTTTTTAAAAATAGCCCTATATAGGTAAGTAAGTAAGCTAAGATATATATCTTATATATATATTATATATTTATAATTACGTAGCTTACGGCTATATTTACGATTTACTAACTAATTAGCTATTAAGGATATCTAAATATCTCTTTCTTTTATATATATACGTATTAGTTCCTCCTTAGTTTCGTTTTTAATAAAGTTACTAATCGCCTTATTTATCTAAGTTTATATTATTATACGTAAATAATAATAGAAAGATATATTCGCCTTCTATAATATATATCTTAATATTTAAAGGATTAAGTTAATAAATTCGGCAAATATTACTTATAAGATATTCGCTTTTAATAAGTAAGCTAGTTACTTAGCTATTTACGGCACGACCCCGGGATAACTTCGGTAGAAGTTATAACCCCGCTCGATCCTTTCCTTAGCTAAAGTTATACTCGCCCGAGCTCTAATTAGGTAAGATAGGGGAAATATATAAGTAAGTTTATTATAAAGGGACTCGGCACTTATTTTAGGGCCGTCTATAAGTAGCGACTATAAGCTACCTTTTATTAAAGTTATAATCTTAGACGGATTTTAATAAAATTAGAATATTATATCGAATAAAAAATAAACTAAGTAATTAATTTATATATTTAAAAATTAGAATATAAGTAAGTATATTATATATATATTTATATAAACTATAAATATAGAGAGCTTAACTTCTAACTTTTAAGCTCGGAGGCCTTCTTTATATATATAATATATATATATATATAAAAATAGTAGTCCTTAAAAAAAAGCTCTTAAAAATAAAAATACTAGCTTCTAAGCTAGCAATATACTAAGTAAGATTATTCTATTATTATTACGGAATCTAAACGAATATATATATCTTCGTATTAAAGTTTTCCTTTTACGTTTAATAACCCCTTTAATTATATCTTACTTACTTATAGTTATATAAATTAAAGTCGGTTCTTCCTTTCTAATACTACCCTTATAGCTACGGGGCTAGGGACTAACTAAAATAGTAATAAAGTATTCTTATAAAAGTAACTTATTATAAGGTTAATAGCAGCACTAATAAAGGTATTAAAATTTCTAATACTTATAACTATAATAATAATTCTGCTAAGTTTATTTTATAAGGCTATATTTTAAGAAGTAAGGTCGGTAGCGCTAACTAACTAAAAGGGAGGTTTATAAAGTAAGCCCCTATAATATAACTTAAGATTTTTACTATAGTATTTACTAATATATATACCGTAACTACCTAAAACTTAGATAATATTTACATACGATAGGAATTAAGGAAGTATAATTATCCCCTACTTAAGACTAGCGTAACTTTAGATAGATAACTTATAATAAATAAGCTTTCTAATATAACGAATTAGGCCTATAAGCTAGCTAACCTTATTAAGTAAAAAGTCTTCCCCTAAGCCTTATAGTTTTTCCTCTCTAATAAATAGTTTATATATATATATATACTTAGATACTTATATAAGCTACTAGTATAATATAGTATATTTTATATATACTATTTATAAGATTAACTATATATATTAGCCCGCTCTTCTTATATTTAGCAGTTTATTTCTCTTTTAGTCTAAGCCTCTAAGGTACTAACTACTAATTAATAAACTTCTCTCTAGGTATTCCTCGAGCTAGTTAAGTAAAAATTATAGTTATAGCGGCTATTATTTTCGTGCTCGGTACTAGAGGAAATCTAGGATACTTAGCGCTTAGTACTAAAAAAGCTATTCCTATATCTTATATAAAGAAAGGCAGCCTTAATAAATATAATAATATTCCTAATATAATAACTATAATTTTACTAAGTTTATATAGTAAAGCTAGGGCCTTAAGAAGTAAGGCTAGTAGCGCTAACTAATTAAGAGGGAGGCTTATAAGGTAAGCTATATAATATTAGATACTTTTACGCTATAATAACGCTTTTACTATCTTTCTTTATTTCTCCGAATAGCTTATCGGCAGTTACTTTAAAGTAAATAAAATTTAGCGTTTTTACTATAATCGTACTATCGACTACCTTACCGTATTCTTTAACGCTACTAGTTATAAGCTTAAACTACTAGTTATTCTTACCTTTATTAATATATTTTCTTAAAAGTTTTATTATAGTTCGATATAAAGTAGCTAATAAACTAAATATATAGGAATAGCTCTAAGGACGATTTATTAGTATATCTTATTTCTTTTAGCGTAATTAGCTAACTAAATAATAAACTTAAAGCTAAGTTTGCTAATAATCTCTTAGTTAATACCCGTTATATTTACTCCGTAGCAGGTAATATTCTTTCTTAGCTATTAGAAAAATATCGATTAGTTACTATTATCCTTAGCTAAGAAGTATTTTACTTACTTAAACTTAATATTATTAAGGAATCTCACGATACCTCGTAGCCTCGTGCTACCCTTATAGCCTCGTCCTAATATATATACGGCTTACCTAAGTTATAAGGACCCTTTATACGAGATCCTTCTTATCTTATAACTCCTTACTTTACCTTTTATATTCCTTCTTTATTACTTTATACGTTCGAATAAGTATTTAGTTTTTAGATATTTACCCTTTTTATACGTCGCGTATAAGAGGGCATCGCGATAATAAGTATACTCCTTTTTAGAATCCCTTAATATTAATATCGGATAGCTTATCTAATAAATATATTTTTAATCTTATCGGTATAATCGCGCTTATTAAAGCGCTATTATTATAAAAGGTAACGAATAAGTATAATAATTTTATACTTATAATAATAAAGAAGCTAACTTAGCTGCTAAGCTATAGGGATAAAAAAGAAGAGGCCTCCTAGTTTCGCGGGAGTAACGGGCACTCCTGCCTATATATATATATAGCCCTCGCAGAGAAGACTATCTTAAGGAAGTATATAAAACTATCTAGTCCGTATAGGCCTATAAGGACCTGCTAAGTTATACAAGCCGGTTAGGACTATAAGGTTTAGAAAAGTCGTTTAATCTTACCTACCTAATTTAATAAATCTAATTAATTAGTATTCGCTTAGCTAAAGGGGGCTAAAAGACTTAGGAAAGGTTAGATTTATACTTATAAGAAGGGGTTAATTTCCTACCCTTAGTAAGAAGACTTAAAGTAGCTATAAGCCCTTCTATATAAAGTTAGTCGCTATAAGCGTATTCGGACCTAGCAAGGTAAGGCTACCTGCTATAGATTCCTTCCTCCCTTAGCCCTTTTAATTTTACGTCTTTTAAATTTCTAGGAATTATACGGAATTACCCCTTTATCTTTTTTTCCCTTTTTCTTCTTCTTTTTCCTTTCTTCGGGAGTATCCTTTTAACTTTACTAAACTAGCTTAGTTACGTAAGTGCCTGCTAAGTTTATCCTTAATAATAGGCTTCGTTTATAATTACTTTTTAGCCCGACTACTTTTATAGTAAGAGAAATCCTAAATTATTTTATAGCTCCTTTTTAAAAAATTTATAGTTATATTAGGAAGCTTATTTATAAACTTATTACTTAGATAGCTTTAAAATAACTCCTTAAATCTTATAATATTATTATAAGTTTTTATCGTTAAATTCTATCTATAAAATATCTTTATAAAATATACTATAACTTAATTTTCTACTATAAGCTATTAAGCGTATAATCTTACTTATTATAGCGTTTAACCTTATAAGAAATTTACTTAAGTAATATTTCTATATCTTTAAAATCTAGCTAAATACTACGCCGGTATTTAGTATTAATATTAAGGTTATAGAAACTTATTAACTACTCCTCTTATAAACTATAAGATAAGCTAAGTAACTACCTTTCTTCTCCCTTAAAGTTAAACTCGCTAACTACTTTTCTTTCTCCTAAGTATAAACTTATTCTTATTTATTACTCTTCTTATCTTTAAAAAGATAAACTTATTTACTCTATTCTTATTCCCTAAAAGATAAACCTTTTTACTTATAAACTTATTTACTCCTTTTCCTATCCCTTATTAAATAAACCTATTTACTTATAAACTTACTTACTCCTTTTCTTATTCCCTAAGCTATAAACTTATTTACTACTATTCTTATTCCCTAAAAGATAAACTCCCTAATTACTTTTATCTTTTCTAAGATAAACCCGTTTACTATATTCCTTATCCCCTAAGGGTTAGGTTAAAAGCGATACTTATATAAACCCCCCCCCTAACTTTTTATCTTTATAGCGAAAGTAAAATTAGCCCTTAGCTTTTCGGGCTATTTTATTATTAGCCTTTACCTTAGCTTTTATTTTAAGCCTTAATTTCGCTATTATAATCGCCTTTTTTTAGAAGGAATAAACCTCTTTATTTAAATTAGATTTTCTATTAACTAATAAAATATCTTAAAGTAAGTATCTTAGTAAGATTAAAGCTAATAAATTAGTTATTAGTATAGTATTTTAGTAGGGGAAGAAAGATACCCTAAGTAAATATAGTAAATACTTAAGGGGCGTAACTTTTTACGTAATTAAAGTCTTTAACTAATATAAGGGGGGATCTCTAGTTATAAGAGGAAGAGCTATATAATAATTCTCTATAAGGAAAATAATAAGGAGTTAGTTTTTTATATAAAAATAAGAGAAAGAAGTAATATAAAAGTAGAAACTATTTAATTAAATACTAAAAATTTCGAAAAAGGTATTTAAATTAGTAATTTATAGTATAAAAGTATAAAATTTAAAATAAAGTTATAATTTAATTTAGTAGTTTTTATTATAAGTCCTTTTTAAAACTTAACTTATAATATATAACTTTTATTATAGCTTTAAAAATAAAGTTAAAGGCTAATTACTTACTTAATTTATCCTCTTTCGAGGGAAACTAATCTATATTATATACTTAGTAATAGCCCCTATCTTAGCTTAACTACCCTCGTATATTAACCTTTAGCAGCTTTTAGGAAAAGAAAAAAAGGTTTAGGAACTATTTAATTAAACTTTTTATAAGTCCTTAATAATTCCCTAGCTAAGGTAAGCGCTTATATTTCTTTCGGCGTCCTTATCTCTGCTACTAAACTCCTCCCTAAGCGCGTGCTATAATAATAAGTAATTAGCCCTTTTTCTTAGTAATAACTAACTTTTTCTTATAACTTAAATAAGGTGCGTATAAGCGCGATAAAATAAAAGCGGAAAGGACTCTTAGTAAAGGAAATAATAAAGGAAACTTTAATTACTTCTCCTTAAGGTTTAACTTTTAGATTTATTAACTTTAGTATTCGCGCTAACCGCCCGCTAATAATATATCTCTCTTAGGTCCCTTCTCTCGCTCTTATTATTACTTAATTAAATAGTTATTAATAGCCTTATCGATCTCGGCTTATATACTAGGGTATATAAGCCCCGGGGGCTATAAGCTAATAAAAGAATTAATTTTCGGAATTATTAGGATTATCTTCGGTTTTTAAAGCTAGTCTTTAATAAGTGCGCGTCCGGTATATATTATAATAAATCTAGCCGTATTAAGTATAATATATTTTCCTTATTATATAAGTCCGTAACTCTTAGTTTAAGTTATATAATTCTTATAACGCTTAACTCCTCTAATTTTAAAGCTAAGCGGGTTTAGATTAATTAGTTTTTAGCTTATATTTATAGCTATAAGTCCTTCGCTAAGCTAAACTATAAGGTTCTTACCTAAGGTAAAATAAGTAAAGCGTATTAATTTTAGTATTTTTACGTTTTTTTCCTCCCTTTTTCTTTTAGGGGCTATCTTCTATAATATAGGGTTTTTAATTAAATACTCGCGCTTTATTAACTTCTTCGTCTTTACGCTACGCCTTAGAGAGAAAGCTAGCTATATCGGGGCTAGGTTTAATCTTATAGGTATTTTCTTCCCTATAGTAAGTTTCTTAAGCTATAATATACCCGTTAATTCCTAAGGGATTATTTTCTTTATCCTAGTCGTTTCCTCTTTAGTTATAGCGTTATTAGGCGCCTTAGTTACCTTATTTTCCTTCCTCGTATTCTTTATAGCGCTTATTTCTTATCTAAGTCCTTCTAAAGTTAGGGGGTTTTTAAATTTAAAAGAAGATAAAAAGCTAGATATCGGAACTATTTAATTATTAGTTAGGCCTCTTATAATCTTATCCTCGGGAAGGTCTTTATTATTTTCCTCCCTAACCTTTTCCTTATCTAAAGCCTTATTATCCCCGGCCTCTTTGCCCTTATTAAAGTTATTAATATTAATCCCTTATAGTTTTTCCTAATCTCCCTAAAGCTATCTTCTAACTTTAGTAGCGCCTAAGTATAGCACTATAATATAGCTCTTTATTATAGAGTTATTAGTAAGGGTTTTAAGTATAATAGTTCGGTATCTTCTAAGGATCTAGTAGTAGGGGACGGTAGCCTTAGGGTATAGGCCCCTAAGCGTTATTAAGCTTACTTCTAGCTTTATTAAGAGATCTTCGCCGCCCTCCTAGTTTCTTAGTTTAAATCTATAACTATTTCCTAAAAAGTTAAACTATTCTAACTTTCGGATACTTAGTTTATTCGCCTTAATAATATATAAGTTACTAGTTATCTAAGCGATTAATTTATTATAATTATTACCGTTACTATCCTCGGTTTATATAGCTTAGTTTCGTAAGAAAATCCGGGAATCTAAGGGGGTCTTAAGATCTTCTCTAAACTATTTAACGCTTAATCCTCGCTTATTCGATAAGCTATTAATATATATATCGAGTTTAAGACTAATAAAGCTATAAGCTTAGTATTATAATATAGAAAAGGCTAGGTATCCGTATTTATACTCTCCTTTTTATCGCGTTTTAAGAATAACGATAAAATTAAAAAGGCAGTCCCCTTAAAACTCGCTTAAGATATCTCTCTATATAGCTATTACCTTTTTCGATCGAGGCACTCGCCCTAGCTTTATTAAGTCGAAAAAATAAAGTACTTAGGCTTACTAATTTTAAAAGAAGCTGCCCTAATAATATCTAATATCGGTCCTATTTACTCTAAAATTAACTATACTACCTAGAAGGGGGTAACTATTTATTTCTTACTTAAGGTTAAACTTAAGTATAATATAATAAACTTTCTTCTTAAACGGTATATTAGTAGTTTCGTTTATAGTAGTAAGTATTATAATTACTATAGGAATTATAAATAAGTGTACTTTATCTTAGATTCCCCTATTTAAAATTTTTATTATAGCTCTTAGCTTAAAGCTAGTTATTTATAATCGTCTTTATATTTTAAAAATAAAACGCTTTATATTATTTATATAGCTACTTTAATTTTAAATATTATTAAATAAGATAATATTAGCGATCTCCTCGCTAGCTTAAAATATATATAAGTATTTAATTATATTTATAAAAAGCTTAACGCGTTCTTTCGGCTAAATTATTTATCTTATAAACTAAGGGGGCTATTTATACTTAAGGGTTCGCGCGAGCTTAGGAGTTACTACTAAGAAAGGGAGATTAAGTAATATAGGCCTTATCGTTACTTTACTATAAAGTATCGCTATAATAGTAAACTTATTATTTCGTTTACTAAAAAATAGCCCTTCTAGTTTAAAGTTTACTTCCTTACTAAGCTTATAGTTTAAGTTTACTAAATTTATAATATATTTTAATTATACTAATTATATACTAAGTATAGCTTAGTTATTAAATAAATAGTTAGTTTAAAGGAAAAAGAGGGTATATATAGGAAAAAAAGAAAAACGCGTTACTTTATTTTATTATTATTCGCTACCTTAGTTCTTAAGCTTACTACTTTATATTTTAGTTAGTACTACGATATTGCGAAAGGAAGAGCGGGGAGGGCTTTTTCCTAATTAGGAATAAATAGTTATTAGCTCGCTATTTATATCGCCCTTATCCTCTCCCTTTTTTTTTTTCTTTCTTTACTTATTTAACTTAAATATATTAATAATAATAAGAATTTTTAATTATAATAGCGCTTAAGTTAACGGAAAAGGAGATAATTAAAGAGAAAAAGAAATATCTCCCTAATATTTATAACCTTATCTTACGTAAGTTAGATACCGAAAATATAAGTATCTTATTAAGCTTAGGCTAGTAAGGCCGTATAGCGCTAAAAACTCCTCCTTACCTTAAATATATACGCGTAAGTATTTTAATTAAATAGTTCTAAATATCGAGACTAATTTTCTCTACTTAGATTTACGCTTACTTTAAGATTTAGTATAAAGGAGGCGTTAATATTAGGTATTTTAGTGTTCTTATATTTATTAAGATAGCTTTCCGCGAAAAGGTTCTTTAGGAAGCCTTAGCTTTTATTAAGATAGAAATAGGTACTATATCTCCTCTTAAGTTTTTTCTTTATTACTTTATTAAAGCTAAAGAGAGAGAGTACTAGGAGAAGACGCTAGGGGAACCTTAAGTTACTTATATCCTAACTAAGATCGCGCACTTAGAGGGCTCTTTTTTTAACTATTTAATCTAAAAGAAACGCTCTAAATATTATAAAGCTCTTTTTATCTCGATTTTTAGTTAACGTAACCTAAGGTTATATACCTATTACTTACGATTATAAATAATAACTATTACTTATTATAAGGAATATATATTAACGCTATTTTATAAGTATATTTCTATATATAGCTAAAAAGGTTATAGTTATTTTAATTATATTTAAAATAGGACTAGGGCAGCTACTTATAATTAGCGTTAGTATTTTAAGTACGCTTATAAAGTAGAGATTAGTAAGGCCTTATAGATAGTAGGTTATTTTATCGGTAGCTAGGATATTTTTACTAACTCCGTCGTATACGAGGATTATCTAAATCCTTAAGTTACGCCTTACTTAATTAAGGATATACCGAATCCGTTCCTAGATAATAGTTTAGAGCTTAGAGAGGGTAATAAGTAGCTTAATATTAAGGAGCGGGCTTAAAAAGTCTTAGAATTAGAGTAAAGTAATTTATTATAAATATAAGGGTTTAGTAGAGAAGTTAAAATAAAGAAGTTATTATACCTTCGTTTAAGTATACTATCTAAACTAAAATACCTTCCCCTTCCTCCCCGTAAATATTAAGTAAGAAAGGTTACGGGTATTTAAAGCTTATATAATAATTATAGGATAGCTTTAATATAAAGGGCTTTCTCTACTTTAGTAATCTAAGGGAGCTAAACCTTAAGGGTAGTTTTTTTAGCTTAGTTTAAGTATCGAGGAGACTATCCCTAATAACTACTTTATTAGTTCGGTTACTAAGAGATATATAACTCCTTAAAACTATTTAATTAAAAGTTTTAATACTTAAAACTTAATTCTTATTTATTTCGGCGTTAAATTCCTTCTTAGCTAGAAAGGTAGTAGTTTTAATAGAGGGGGGTACTTTCTCTTATAGAAGCTAGTTATCTAAGTTAGAGGACTACTATCTATCTTCCGCTTAATAGAACTTTTTAAGATAATCCCTAGAAACTGTTTTTTTAAAGTTAATCCTATTTAGTATTTTTAAAAGTACGAAACTATATTAGTATACTATTAGCTTACCGGCGTATATAATTATAAAGATAAGGGATTCGAATTTATTATTTACTTTATCTTATACTTACGGTATATTAGCTTAAGAAACTAAAATCCGGATAACGCTAGCTATTATACCTTTATTAATACTCTTTTTTAAAGTTTTATAATAGTCCGTTTTAGTATAGCCGATAAACTTAATAAACTAAAATAGGTCTAAGGACGATTTCTTAGTATATCTCGTCTCTTATAGCGTTATTAGCTAAGTAGATAATAAACCTAAAAATAAATTTACTAATAGTATCTTAGTTAATAGCCGCTATATTTCTTCTATAGCTAGTAATATTCTCCCTTAGCTATTAGAAAGAGATTAATTAGCTACTATTATCCTTAGCTAATAAGAATTCTACTTACTTCGACTTTATATATTTTTTATATCCTTAGCTTAGTTTATAATAACTCTTTATTACTTCTTCTCTAAGAGAAATCTTAAATTATCCTTTAGTTCCTTTACGAGGGTTTTATAATTATACTTATATTTCTTCGTAAGCTTAATTATAAACTTATTACCCGGATAGCTTTAAAGTAGCTCTTTATATATTATAATATTTTTAGGAGTTCCTATATTTAAATATAATTTATAAAATACTATTATAAAACGTACTATAGTATAATATTTATATATAGGCTAAGGGATATATAGTCTTAATTATTATATCGCTTAACTATCTAGGTAAATTTATCCGAATAATACTTTTATATTTTTTATATTTACTTATTTACCGCGCTAGTATTTAATACTAAGTAGTAATACTAGCGTAATAAAAACCTATTAACTACTTATCTTATTCCTTAAGGGATAAACTTATTAACTACTTATCTTATCTATTAAGGGATAAACCTCTTAAATACTATTCTTCTCCCTTAAGGGATAAACTTATTAAATATTATTCTTATCCTTTAAGGTATAAAACCGTTAATTACTATTCTTATCCCTTAAGGGATAAACTCGTTAAATATTATTCTTCTCCCCTAAGAAATAAAACTATTAACTACTATTCTTATCTTATAAGGTATAAACTCGTTAACTGCTATTCTTAAGATAAACTTATTTATTACTTTTCTTATCCCCTAATAAATAAACCTATTACTATTTACTACTCTTTTATACTTATTAAACTAGTTATATTAGATAAGTTATCTAAGTAGGGTATAAAACGCCCTCTTCTCTTCCTCTCTCTCTTTTCTTCTTCTTTTTTCCTTTATCCTCTTCCTCTTTTTTTTTCTTATATAGATTCTTTTATAAGAAAAGAAATATAGAACTTTTTTCTGCCCTTAATCGTAGCGTACTAGAAAAGCGTTATCGCCTCCTTAAGATTCTAACTATATACGCGCTAATATTAAGTATAATAAACGCTTTTAATATTAATATAAGTATTTGCTTACGGATTTTATATATAACTTAAAATAATATAATAAACGCTTTTAATATTAATATAAGTATTTGCTTACGGATTTTATATATAACTTAAAATAATATATTTTTTTTCTTTTATAGATATTAGAATAATAAGCATTTACGCTACTTATAAGAAATATTATTCTTCTAGCTAAGATTACTATATCTACTTAGCTAGTAGCTATTTAAATTATACGTAGCTATATATACTTTAGGGCCTTAATTATATAAAGTTATAATAATTAGAATACTACGCCTTATTAGAAATATAGCTATCTAAAAACTAAAATATATCTATTCTAATATTATATATTACTTCCTAGCTTTTAATATAGCGCTTATATAAACTATTTATAAGCTAGCCTCGGGCGATAATATTCTTTCTAATATCTAATAGAAGTAGCTAAAATAATAATATAGCTTACTAATATAATCGCTAATAACGATAATATTATAAAGGATAAAGAGATTATAAAACTTAAGTATTCCCCTAAGCCTCCGAATAAGTAAGTTAGTCTCCTCTCGCTAGAGTATTTTAAGCACTTTATATAGTAGCTAAGGGGTATACCGTACCCTTTTACTTTAACTATAGCTTAATAAGCTTAAGTAAACGCGAAAAAAAGATGTTAGTTTAAAAGGTAACTTCTCCTTTATATAAAGAAAAAAAGGATAATATATAGTAAATATAAAAATAATACTTACGTAAATAATAATATAAAATATAAATAAAAATAAAAAAAAAAATATAATAATAAAAGAAAAGTATATTAATAACTAGGAGTTAGATAACTTTACCTCTAAGTATAAGTTCGGTTTCGAACTCCCTAGATAATTTTCCTTAAAAAAGTTTTATAAAACTATCTTTAACTATATCGGAAGTTTAGATTTAAGTAATCTTAATATTATTTTTCTTAAATCTCCCCTCTTAGTTAATACTAATAAATATTAATATATCGTAGCTTAAGCGATAGCCTTAACGTTTTTTCTTTAAATAAGCGTATTATTTACGTATTATTATATCCTTATTATCTTTAAGTTAATTATCGCTAAAGTTAAGCGTTTTTAAAGTAGTCGTTTATTTAAGCTTAGTAGTCTCTTATAAGGTAATAGTTAATAGTTATTAATAGTAATAAGTTTATATTAACTAGTAATACCTTAGTAAGCTTTAGTTATATATTAGTAATAGCTTATAGAGCTACGGTAGCTAGATATTATAGCTTCTTATTAATATATTCTTCCTCTTTACTTAGGTTTAAAGTAAGCGTCTTACTAAGTTATTATAATATCTATTTAAATATTAGTAAGTATATTTAAGTTAAGGAGTTTAATAATTAAAAGCTATTACTTTATTTTAGTAAAGGATAGTTAGAAACTATTATCTTTTTAGTAAAAAGTATTTTATTAATTATATATATAATATTTATAGGAACGTATTTTATTAAATAAATAGAATTTAAAATAAATATTAAGTAAAAGAAAAATATCTAGGCTAGATAATTAAAATATACTCTTTAGTTAATAGGATCTTCTTAGTTATAAAGGACGTTTCTTATAATAAATATACTTAATAGCTAAAGGCACGAAAATATTGTAAATCTAAAGTAAAAATTAAGATTAAAAAAAACTTTCTATTATATAATTATAGCTATTTTAAAAAGGAGCTTAAATAAGCTTCGCTATTTATAGCGTATTAAAGTAATATAATTAAGTAAGTAAATAGCTAGATACCTATATATAAAGAACCGTAACTTCTAATCTTAAGTAATTATAGTTTTTAACTAGTATAAGGGGGATCTTTAGCTATAGGGGGATAAGCTAGATCGAAATTCTCTATCGGGAAAATAATAAGAAGGCGATTTTTTATATAAAGATAAAAAAAATAAGAAAAAAGAAAAGAGAACTATTTAATAAAGTATTTAAAACTTTAAAAATAGAGTTTTAATTAGTAATTTATCGTATAAAAGTATAATATTTAAAAAAAAAGCTATAATTCTATTTAGTAGAGTTTTATTATAACTCCTCTCTAAGATATAACTTACGATTAATAACTTTTTTAATAGCTATTAAAATAAAGTTAAGGGCTAATTCTTTATTAATTCTTTCCTCTCTCTTAGCCCGAGGGAAACTAATCTATATTTTATACTTAGTTATAATCCTTATCCTCTCTTAACCGCTCTTTATATCTTAATATTTAGATCTCTCGGAATAAAAAAAAAGGTTAAGAGACTATTTAATTAAATTTTATATAAGCCTCTAATAGCTCCCTACGTAAAGCTAATATAGTTTCCCTTTTAGGGATCTCTATTACTATCGCTATAAAATACCTAATAACTCCTTAATTATAATTTATTAGTTTACTATTAATATAATCCTTAAAGGTATCCTTTATAATTTATACTTACGTACTTTTATACTTATTATTTCTTCTTAATATCGCTATCTCTTTTCCTTAGTATACCCTATATACGCTCGCCTTACTACTTATCTCTTTTTTTATTCTATTATAAATTTATAAGTTATATCCTAATCTTTCCTATTTATAATATAATTTATAATTTTCCTTAGTTATAGTATAACTTATAATCTTCCCTATTTATAATATTACTAATTCTCTCTCTAATTACTATATATATATATATAAAAGCTAGTTATAAACTTATATTCTAACTAGATAAAACTTTATATAGTAATCTTAATATTTTATATTACCCCTACCTTATTATATATTCCCTTTTACTTTCGTTTTCCTTCTAGTATATTCCTTTATTCTCCCTTCTATATTTCGCCTCTTTATTATTATCCTTATATTATAATTATAATCTTAATAATAAATAATATTTATTTTTATTACCTTAATATAATTTTACGCGTAGACCCTAATATACTTTCTTATAAAATATCTTACTATAATAGATATTTATATATATATAATATTACCTTATAACTTATATATACTCGCTACCTAATATATCCTCTATTCCTATACCTCCCCTTATTATAAAAATACTAAAAAACTAACGCTAATTTATCCTTTTTTCGCCTAAACGATACTTTATATTAAGCGAGCTATTATACTTACCTATAATATTATAAAAAGCCCGCTAAGTTTATAAAGTAAAGAATATAATACTAAGAAATTTCTATACTAAAAGGGCAAAGTAATAATAGATAGATTAAAAAGAATTAGAAGATTCCTAAAAAGAGAAAACGAAAGCCCGTGCTTAGATTACCCGTATAAAGAAGCTTACTATTAAAGCTATAGAAATCGATAAGAGGAAGAAAACTAACTTACCCCCTAAAGATTTAGGTCCTAACTAAAACTTAATTACTATAGCGTTTACGTAACGTTTTATAACTTTAGTTACTTATAATAAATAACTAAATATTAATAAAATATCTACTAATAAACTATAAAAAGAATATACTAATAATAAAAATATTAACGATAAAAATATTAATAGTTAATATATTAATAATTAATATAATATTTTTATATAAATAATAATAATTATTATTTCTAAGTAATAGTATAAAATTCTTTTATTACTAGCTTAAAAGCTATATATTTTAATAGTAGTTATAAATATACTTTAGCTATAGAATAAAAACTATATAGTTAAGTTTACTTTATAGTAAATACCTACGATATTTATATACTCCTTTATATAACTATTATCTTTAACTTATATATATTAGGATATATAGCTATACCGTATACGGTAATAAGCTTTATTAGTATCCTTTATTATAAAAGCGATAATATATTTATTTTCTATATAAAAATAGGAAAAGGAGAGATAAAGGTATAGGAACTATTTAACCGAACTTTTAAAACTTTATAATAATAGTTAACTTACTTACTCGCTATATAAAAGTCTAAAGTTTAAAGTAGATCTCTAATTCCGTTTAGTAAAGTTTTACTTATAAGCCCTTTTTAGTACTTAACTTATAATATATAACTTTTAGGAATATTATAAAGATAAGCTTTAAAGCTAATAACTAGCTTAATTCTTCCTTTCTTAAGGGAAACTAAATAATACTATATATTTTATAATAACCGCTATCCTATCTTAAGCGCCTTTTATTACCCTTATCTATATAAGGTATTAGAAGATAAAAAAATACTAATAACTATTTAATCTATCTTAGCGTAAGCTTTTATTAGTATTTTATATTCGTATAGCGCTTACTTTTTTTAGGTATTACTATTACCGCTATTAAACTGCCCTTTATTAGATAACTTCTACCTCGTAAAATCGACTATAGCTAAAGCCTTACTCTTATCTCTAAAAACTACCGTTATCTAAGAACTCCCCCCCTTTATATAACTCTACGCTTACTCCCTATATATTCTTCCTTTACTAACGCGCTTACTCCTTTTCTCCTTTATAATAAACTAAACTCTAGTATATATATATATATATATATATATATTAGCTTATAATAACTAACTTAAGATAATACTATAGTAATCTTAGAATCCGATATTATAGTTTAGCGCGGGAAGAAGGATATTTTTAGTAAGTATAGTAGATACCTTAAGGGCCTAACTTCTTATTTAACTATAGCTTTTAGATAATATAAGGGGTAATCTTTAGCTTTTTAGGGATAAGTTAGATAGTAATTTTTTATAAAGAAAGCGATAAGAAGTCGGATTTCTATATAAAGATAAAAAAAATAAGGGAAAAGAAAAAGGGAACTATTTTACTAAAAATAGAAAATTATAAAAGAAGTATATAAATTAGTAATTTATAATATTAAATTCTAGTATTTAAAATAAGGTTATAATTCTATTTAGTAAAGTTTTACTATAAGTTCTCTTTAAAACTTAACTTATAATTTATAACTTTTAAGATAGCTATAAAAATAAGGTTAAGAATTAATTATTAGTTAATTCCTTCCTCCCTTAACGGAAACTAATCTATGCTATATATTTAGTATTATAATAATTCCTATCCTATCTTAACTGCCTTTCTTATTCCTATTATTATAAACTTTAAAAGGAAAAAAAGGGTTCCGGAACTATTTAATTTAACTATTTCTATACCCTTCGTTTTACCCTAAGTAAAGCTAATATATATCTTTCTTTATTATCTTTGCTACCGCCGCTAAAATATCTATCTATAATATATATATATATTTCCGTATTTATACCTATAAAAAAAAGTATTAAAGAAATTATATAGGGTTTTATAACGTATATTTCGGTATTCTTAACGCCTTACTATTAAAAACACGACTAGTACGGCTACTAGTATTATTTAGCACCACCCCCCCCTTATTCTATATAAATTATTATTTTAAGTTAAAATAAGTATAACCGCCCTCCTTTTTTAACGTAGTTATTATTTCTTTCTTAATCTATTAGTTCCCTTACTATACTAAAATTATCTTTTTATAGCTTTTTATATTTTTTTTCCCTATATATATATATAATAGAAAAAAGAAAAGTTAGATAATTTAGTAAAAGAATTAAATTATAGCTTTTAGGAAATAAGAGTATATAAGGATAATATCGACGATAAGTCTAACCTGCCCCGTATATACTAAATTAAACTCTAACTAAGCTTACTAGTACTCGCCTTTATAAGCTATTATAAATAAATAATACTTATCTCTACTTACTTCTCCTACCCTATACTTACTAAACGCGTAATATATCCTTATTTTCTTTTTTTTAATATATATATTTAAATATACTTTTAATTCGTTATTTTTTCCTATATAGACTTTAATTATACTCCCGCCTAAGTATATAATCGCATTTTTTAATAAATATTTCTAAAAATAAACCCCTTAAACCTTCTTACTCGCGGTTTTATATACTTTACTAATATTAGCCGTATATTATTATTAAGCTTATACTCTCTATAATATCCGGTATAAGCCGCTTACTTAGCTATATACGGTTATTTCTTATAAAACTTAATATACTTTCTTATAAAGTAAAATTAAATATAAATAATACTTAGCGAAATAACTAAGAATTATAATTCGTTCTTATTACGATCTTATAATCCCCTTATATCTCTACTAGTATATCCCCTTATATATATATTTTACTACGATTTTACCTATAAGTTTTTCTTTTTCTTTATCCTTTCTCCTTATATATATATATACTCTTATATACTTATATATAATATAAAAGACTTTATTCTATAATATAATCCTCCCTTACTATATATATTTAGAGCTTATAGCTAAACTTTTTAGCGATTAATAAAACTTATATTAGAGATATATTACTATTAATTAAACTTAAATCCTAGTATAAACTAAACTATAATTATAGCCTCTTATTTAGTAATTTCGATTATTATAAATATATTATAGGAATTATATATTATAATAATTTAACTATATTCGCAGATTTTTTATTTTTAAGATTAGTTAAACTCTTCCCCTTACTTAGAGGCTAATAAGACTTATTATAAAAAATTAACTACCTTACGGAATACCGCTTAAACTTTTTAACTTAGCGGTAAGGCCTCTTACGAACCTTTTTAGCTACTTACCCTAGTAAGATAGCCGAATACCGAAACTTAAGGGCGTTTAATAATTTTAAATATATACTTTTTTTTAATTATATTACTTAGTTTCGGGAAAAGCTTAGGATTATTATAATTTCCCTTAATAGTCCCGAAAGCTTTATAAGTAAGATAGAATATAGAAATATCTTTTATTATTAGTAATTAAGTTTAAGTTAATTATACTACTCCCTATACTTATACCTATTATAATATAGAAATAGATACCCGTTTCCCTTATAGTTTTTATTTCGCTAGAATATATAGCGAAGCGCCTCGCTCCTATACCTATTCTTATTTCCCCTATCCCTCTTATTAATATTTAAGTTCGTAAGGCAGGTTTAATATATAAATACCTAAATATTATATTAATTATCTACCTTATCGTAAAATTACTTAGAATAATACTAATAGAAACTAAGAATTATTATCCTATTTTTACTAAGATTTCTACCTACCCCCTAGCTTTTACTAGCACGTGCCCCTAACTATTTTACTAAGATTTCGCCTACTACGGTTTTTCTCTTTTCCCTCCTTCTTTATAGCTTAAAATCTTTATTTATAATACTAATATTATTATTTACTTAATATCTCCCTTCTATAATAACGTTTAGTAAACGTAGCTATTATAATATTTATATTATATTAACTAACTAAGTATTCCTATACCCCTTAAAAAATTCTTTATTAAATTTTCCGACTTTCTCCTTATAGCACTTTCTTATCCCTATCGCTATTCTCTAAAAACGTATAACTATAATAATAGTATAGTTTTATAAAACCTAACTATATTTAATAAGTTATTACTTTATTAACTTTTCTATTTTATATATCCGAATATTAAAATAAAAGCTAAATATTATAAAAGAAACTCTAAAACTAATATTAAGCTTAAAAAGAATAATACTAAACCTAATATAAAGATAATAAATATTAAAATTAAAAAATAATTTAAACTTATATTTATAAGCTATATTTCTTATTCTCCTTATCTCCTTTCCTTTTTATATTATATACTTACTAATTATAAGCTTTATTTAAAAACTAGCCCCTTCCGCTTTTTAAAATAACTAATAACTAGTTAGGTCGCCTCCGTAATATTATACTCCTAAGTATTAAGGTTAAAGATATTCTAACTATCTATATTAAAAAATTATTAAAAAATAAATTATCTCCTTTTTCTAATAAAAAGCTAGTATTTAAAAAAGCTAAGCGAAATAATTTACTTAAAAAAATAATTTAGGTATTACTATTATAAAACTCTAAAGCTAGCTTTCCCTTTATTATATTACGTTTTATAATTATACGCTAATATATATCTTATAAGTAATAGTAGCGGATACTTATAGCGTGTAACTATTAAGTTTAGTAATAGTTACCTTATAGCTAGTAATATCTATAAAGTTAAAAAGTATAGCGTATTTATTATTATTAATAACTCGGCTAATATTAGTAACTTATATTATAATAGTTAGATAGCTAATAATCTAGTTAAGGACGTAACTAAATTATATAAAGCGCGGGATATTATTAAATATAAAGTACTTAATATTAATACGTAAAAGCGGAAGTTTAGCTTTAGCCTTAACTAATCGCTTTTTAAGATAAAAATAGCGATATAGCTTATCTATACTTAGATAAGGATAACGGAGGTGCTACTCTTATTAATAGCGATATAGATATAGATAATATTATCTTAAAGTTATAAAAAAGCGATAACTAAGTAACGGAGAATATAAGCGATATAAAAGGAGAGTAAAATAACGCTAAACTTTAAATTAGTAGCGGCGGTCTTAGGGCGCCTAAGAAAATCTTATAAGCTACCTACCTGCTTTACTTATCTTACTCTAAACCTAGCTCCGATAAGGAGCTTAGCTTTAGTAGTAAATAGCTAGCGTAATAAAAAAAAAAAAAAGGCTTCGGTTAAGGTTTATAGGATAATTACGCTTAACGCGTACGCCCTATAAATAGCGAGTAACTATAAGCGGCTACTCCTTAGCTAAGCTTAGTTATTAGCGCTATTTATCGCGTATATATTTTTCCGGATATATATAAGTAAGCTACCTAAGGCGCGTAAGGTAGCGGGGCGTGCGATTAAGATTATTAGCGTATAGGAAGAGAGCAAAAAGCTAAATATTTAGGTTACCTATCTTAACCTTATAGTTATATTTCTAGAGGCGGGCGCGATTAATAAGTAAGGTATTTTAAGCGCTTAATATATAAAGGTATCTTTATCTTAAAACGCTTAAATAATACGCCCCTATAATTCTTAAATAATTCCCTTTTAGCGATTTTCTATATTATTATTCGCTATTTATATTTCCTTTTTATACTCTTACTTATATTACCTTATAACTTTAGTAATATATTATACTCTATTTTAGAACGTGCTTATTAGCTTTAGCTATTTTAATAAAGTTTACTATAGTTCCGTCTAATAATTTAGAAAACCCGCTCTTATTATAAGAATTCCCTATAACGATATAATTAGCGTATTAGTTCCTAAACGCCCCGTATATAATAATATAATTATAAAACGCCTAGGGTACCTTATTATTACGATAATAGCAGTATCGATTAATTACCTCCTTATAACTAGCTATTATAATACCTTATATTTAGTTATATTACCTAAAAAGGTAAGTAATATATATTTAATTTATATTATTTAGGTTATTAATAACTACTATAAGAGTTATATTTTTTTTTAGTAGTATAGCTACTACTTAGCTCTCCTAGTCCTATTTTACTTTATTATTTCTTACTTTTCTAAAACGAATTTCTCCTAAACTTACGTTTATCGTATAGTACTTAAGTTTCTTAGCGGAATCTGCTAATATCGTTCCTAGCGTATAGTAAAGCTTCCTATTATATACGCTCTTTATAATTTACCCGAACGGGGATCTTAGAAAGTTTACCGCTATATAAGTCTTAGATAACGATATTTCGTAATCTCGATATAATAATAACCCTCGAGAAATTATAAAATACTTAAAAAGCGTGCGTAAAGGAAAAAATACTAAATACTACCTATTTCTAATAATAAATAGAGTAAACTTAACGGAGAGAGGATTTTTTTCCACGCTATATAACTAATTTCTATATTTTATATATATATAGCTTCGATTACTAAGTTATTATATATTTATTCCCCTACTATATCTATAAGTTACGATCTCTTCCTTTTAAATACCTCCTCTACTATTTTGCGAGTATTTTTATTTTTCACGCCCGATTTTATATATTATCTTTATAGCTATATTACTTTAGATAAACTTCGCTACCTACTTATATACTTTTCTTTACTAACTAATTAAAACCTAGGATTATAATACCTACGCGTTATAAGAATACTATAAGTAGAAGTATATAAAAATAATATAATATCTTAAGTCTTATTTAAAAATATAATAAAGAATAGTATAGTTTTTATAAGTAGCGAGTATAAATAATAACGCTATAATCTTACCGCTTAGCTATATACCCTAAACTACTTTATAGCGATCGTTTCCTTTTTAGGATTTTTAGTTATTACTTATAAAACTAATACTTACTTTTAAGCTATAAAGAAAGCACCTTTTAATTTACGTATATATAATACTTTCTAAGTATATTATACTTATATAATAATAATAATTAAGGTATATATTATTATTATAATTTTATTATAAGGTAATAGTAGCACTAATAAAGGTGTTAATATTCCTAATATTATAATTAGGATAATAACTCTACTAAGTTTATATCGCTAAACTAGGCCTTTAAAAAGGGCTAGCAGCGCTAACTAAGTAAAAGGGATGCCTATAAGGTAAGTTATATAATAGATTCCCCTCTAAACCGCTATATAATAAGCGATAAAAAACCTATAATAATCGCTATCGATAGATAAGTTTATAACGCTTTATCTTCTAATACCGAATATAACTCCTTATAAAAGTAAAGATATAGCGCGCTTATAATTAAAAGGAAACGCGCTTTACTAAATAATCGGATAGGCTAATAAATATAACCGAGTCTTACTAATTATATAATAAGCCTTCTTGCTAGTTAAACGTATAGCTTTTATATACCGATTAAAACGCTAAATAATAATACTCGAAATATTATCTTAATACCCTAACTATCTCCTCTATTTACTTAAAGACTTAGTATATAAAGAGCTAAACTTTTAGAGAGATTTTTAATATATACTTTATAATATAATTTAAAAGTATTATACGCGGTAATTTAGTAATAAAACGCGTTCTTACTTAGCTTATTTAATACTTATAAATAGTATATTTTTAAGATTTTTAGAAAATTCCCCTTTAAGTACTTTTTTTATTATAACTTACTATTTATATTCTTTTAGCATACTCCCCCTTTTACTACCTTATAACTTTAGGCACTTATAATATATCCCGCCGGAACGTAGCTAGCTACTCTAAGCCCCTATTTAATATTTAAATAGTTCTTTCTAAGTAATTTAGTAATTTACCCTTATTTCTAATATATAAAGTTCCTATAATAATATAATTAGTATATTAATCCCTAAACTCCCTTATAACCTTAATATAGTTTATAAATACTTAGTGCACGCTTTTATTACTATATCTATAATATCGTTTAACTACCTCTCTATAACTAGCTATTATAATCCCTTATATTTAGTTAGGTATTCTAAGAATATTAGCAATATATCTCTTATCTATATTATTCCGGTTATTAAAAAGTATAATAATACTTAAGTTTTTTTTCGTAAGTAAAGCTATTACCCTCTCCTCGCTATTTTATTTTTTCTTAGTATTTTTTACTTTCCTTAAATAACTATTTAATAGACTTATATTCGTTATATAATACTTAAGCCTCGTAGTAGAGTCTGCTAATATTATTTCTAAGCTATAGAAGATCTTCTCCTCCCTAATAGTCTTCTTAATCCTCCTAAACGGCGATCTCGGGAAATCTACGTCCGCGGGAGTCTGCTACGCGGATATCTTACGATCTTGAGAAAAAGATAACCCTTAGGATATAGAAGAATACCTAAAGGGCGGCTATAAGAACGGAAAACCGAAGATTTTACCCTCTCCTTACGATAAATAAAGTAAAGTTAATAACGGGAGTGTTTTTCGCGCTATATAATAAATCTTAATACCTTATAAAATTTAGAAGAAAACGTAAATTACTACCGTAAGAAAGGAAATAAAAATTTTAATATTTTTATAATAGTAAATAAAGTAAACTTAATAAAAGAGGATTCCCTATATAGTATAATAAATATCTTAATTTTTATATATTTATATTTTAAATTATTAATTTCTTATACTTTTATTCCTTTTCTAACTTTTAAAGTTACGATTTTTTCCTTCTAAACGCTTTTCCTATATTTTTCTACTATTCTTTATTTACGCTAAAAGAATTTATATAATAACTCTCTAAACTACTTACTTAGAATATACTTCGGTACCTTCTTATATATAACTTAAACTAACTAATTAGCTTTCGAGACTAGTAAACTTATTACCGATAATTTAACTAATAAGCTTATTAGATTACTATACTAGTAGTATATACTACCGGTACGTACCTGCTATTCGATTTTTCGAGTTTTTTTTTTAGTATTATATTATTTTTCTTCCCTCTCTCTTATAGCTTTAATATTTTTTCCTCGGCTTTCTGCCTCTTTTTTAGCACTAATAGTTTCTCCTTTTCTAGGTCTAATTTTCCCTATCCCTAAAAGGTATATTTTAAAGGTAGTAGAGAAAGTACTAAGGGCGTATATATAATATATAAAAGCATAGTTTACTATAAGAGTTAGACTATATATTTTCGGAGGGTTAGACGATTCTCCTTTATATATCGACCCCTATTCCTAATACCTTTATTTCTATATTTCCCCTTTTATTTTAAGTACGCCGGCCTTATACTAAGATACTTATACTTAAAAGGTATATATACTAAAGATTAGCCTAACCTAAGTAAGTAGACGGAATATAGTTCTATTTATCTATCGAGTTTATATTTTAGTATTCTTTCTATCCGCGCTATCCGGTATACTTAATAAATACCTATAAATAATATATATATAAGCAGCTACTTAGTAGGCACTTATATAACTTAGCTAGCGGGCCTTTTCTTCTTCCTCTATAGCTATATAGCCTAAGCTTAGCCTCTTTATTATTATACTTATAAATATATATTTTACTTTTTCGTTACCTTATTATAATAATAATCTCTTTATAAAAGCTATTATAGTATACTTTTATTATTTAAAACTTTTTATCTTTAGTAATTTCCTTTATTATTATATTTTATTAATATTTATTTTCTATACCCCTCCCTGCGCGCTATTATAACCTTAGCTATTTATTATATATCCTGCCGGGACGCGTTTAATACCTCTAAGCCTCCGAATAGATATCGAAACCGTTCCCTTCTAAGAAACCGGAGGACTCTAATATACTCTTATAGCACGGATTTCTTATAACGATATAATTAGTATATCGATCTCTAAAGGCCCTAGTAACCTTAATATATTTATAGAACGGCTAGGGTACGCTTTTATCCTTATATTCCCTATATAGATTAACCACGTCTCTATAACTAGCTACTATAATCCCTTATATCTAGTTAGATATCCTAAGAAAGCGAGCGATTCGTTTCTAATTTATAATATCCGGGTTATTAAGAGCTAAGTAAATAGTTACGGCTCTCTTCGACTTTTTAGCTATAACCCTCTCTTTATTATCTTATTTTATCTTATTATTTATCGCTTTTCCTTAAACTATAGCTTAAAATATTTATATTAGTAATATATTACTTAAGTATCTTATTAGAATTCCCCGATACTATTTATAATATATAGTAAAGATTACTATTTTAGATACGCTTTCTAATTAGCCTAAATAGGGATTCGGGAAAATCGATAACCTTATAAATCTCCGATAAAGATATCTTATAATATAAATATAATAATAACTTTTAGGATAATATAAGATACGTAAAAGGTAAGCGCTAGAAAAAAACGAAGATTTTAGCTATTTCTTATAATAAATAAAAAGAAGTTAATAAAAGGACGATTTTTTTAGGCGGCGCGATAAATCTCGATAACCCTTAATATATAAAAGAATACGAGAATCCTAATCGCGAAGAAAAAAAACGAAGATTCTACGCCTCTATAATAATAATAAATAAAGTTAAGTTAATAAGAGAGGATTTTTTTATATAGCGCGACGAATCTCCTAAATTTATACGTTTACGCTTTAAATTACTAATTTACGCCGCCTTTATTCTTTTACTAATATCTAAAAGTTATATTTTCTTACCCTTAAATACCTCCTCTGCTATTTTTCTAGTATTTCTATCCTTAACCCTTAATTCTATATACCCTCTTTATAGCTTTATTACTTTAGATAAACTTTAGTACTTATTTATATATTTTCTTCTATTAACTAATAAAAACTTAAGATTATAATACTTTTCTTTATTAGCTACCTAATTAAATTACTCCTATAGTTTAACTACCTTATAGTCTATACCTTAACCGCTTACGGCTTAAAACTAGTTAGCCTATTTATATAGCTTAATAGTTTAATTTAAAAGTGCTACTAAAGCTATATATTATATTACTATAATAAAGTTATTAGTAAAATAAAGCACCTCTCTTAATATTACCTACTTACTAAGTAATATATATAAATATATATATATATATATATTATATTAGCTAATAGCTTCTAAGTATAGGTACCTTAGTATAAGGCTAGCTTACTTAAAACTAGGGGGGAAATATAGGACTAGAAGTACTAAGACTAGGGGTTAATATATAAAGGGGAATTATCTAACCCTCTAAAGGTATATAGTCTAACCTTTACGGTAAACTATACCTCTATATATTATACGCCCCCGTACTTACTTCCTTACCCCTAATATACCCCCTCCGAGGCTAAGAAAAATAGGCCCGGAAAGGAAGAAACTATTAGTGCTAAAAAAAAAGCAGAAAAGCCTCGGAAAAAATATACTAAAGCCTAAGAATAGAGGAAGGAAAAAATAGCTATAAAAGTATAAAAATCGAACATTTTAAAAAAGGGTATATACCGATAATATATATTATCGGCTAGTAATCCGGTAACCTTATTAGTTAGATTATCTATAATAGGTGCGGTAATTTCGAAAGCTAATTAGTTAGCTAAGGACGCACGTAAGAAGGTACTAAAGTATATATAAAGTAAGCGTTCTAAGGAGCGTTATAAATAGTCTTTAGTATAGATAATAAACTATAAAAAAATATAAGAAAAGCGTCTAAAAGGAAAGTATTATAATTTTAAAAAATAGAAAGGGTATAATAGCGTTATAAATTAGTAGACCGGGGCTTATTTATAAATAGAAATGAAAAATTCAGCGCGCGTAGGAAAATTCTACTATTTTTAACTTTATCTACCCCGTTATTTTAAACCCGAAAAATCGTTTTTCTTTTAGCCTTTACTATATAGTTTATTATTCTTATATTCCGAGGAAATATTATAATAAAGGTGCACTATCTTAAGCCGGGTAATAAGGTTATTAAGTTCCTAAAATCGCTATTCGGCGCTATTACTATTCGTAAAGGAAACGATCGAAAGATATTTTATACTCTTAGAATAAGAAACCCTAAGTTATCTAGGAGACTTTAATATCTTACTACTAATATAAGTAAACTTAGTAAAATAAGAAAAGAATAGGAATAATTATTATTAGAACGCGGAAGCGCGCGTAGCGGCTATGCCGCCGCTTAGGAACCCGATTATCTTAATCGCGTATAATCCCGCTTATACTACTTATTAGCGTTAGATTATATCGCTCTTACGCTTCCCTAACTAGCTATAAGGAATTCTTATAATAAGCCGAGGCGAGATTATTTATTCTTACGCTAAATACGAAAGCTTAACTTTTCCGCTTACTATATATTATTATATTAAGGTCCCGGGCGTTTTTAGCGGTTATTATACTAACTATATTATTATAGAGCGCCCTTATAATTACCTAACTAGTTTATCGTTAGGAGGCTTAAGTTTTAATAATATTATTACGAATTTATAAGCGGTTTTATATTATATTAGCCTTAACCTAGCTTATTAAGTTAGTAGCTTTAGTATATTCCCTCGTATATAGATAATATAAAAGTATAGGGAGATAAGAAAAAGAGGAAAGGAAAGGGGAAATAATCGCATATATCCTTAATATTATAATAATTTACTATAGTTTCCTTAAAGTAAAAAGCATAATATAAAGAAATATAGTAAAAAATATAGGAAAGAAAGAGTTTATAATAAAAGAAAGAAATAAAAGAAAAGAGAAGGAAGTTAATAAGGTAAAGGTAAAACCCTAATACGCTTACGGAAAAAAAGTAAAGCCTTAGTAGGTAAGGCTTTTATAAAGCTATCCGCAGGGTTATCTATAAAGGTAATCTAGCGGATTTCGAGGCGTTTATCTTATACCTCTTATTATAACTAGTAATTATAAATATCGATATATTAGAGGTTTATTTAAAGTTTTCGCGGGAGGTTTAGTTAAGAGTATAATTATATACTAATTATTATAGTAAAGTATTAAGATGCCCGTTATTTAGATATTAAGTTCTTTAATTAAGCGGGATAGGGCCTGTTATTTTTTAGCGGCCTTAGAAAAGGCTAAGAGTTCCCTTTTTATAAAAGAGGTTATAACGGTTATTTACTTTATAGCCTTCTAATTAAAAGTACTATTATCCTAAAGTTAGAAATAGTAACCCTAAGATAATTTGCGAGTATCCGGATAATTAATATAAGAAAAATCTAATAAGTAAATAGCCGTATAAGTTCTAAGACCGAAAAAGAGGGCGTAGTTAGCCGTATCGAGAAGATAGGCTAGGTAACGCTTAATTTTATAAAAATAATATAGCTTTAAGTTTAAGCGAAACCTTATAAGCTTACTAACTATATATATAATATTTAATTAAGTATAAATAATAACGTAGAGAGCACTACTTATTATTAAAAAATAGTATTTTAATATAAAACCGCTTTTTTATAACTTATCTAATAAGGATTTCTAACTATTATAAGCCCGATATTCTATATTAAAAAATACTAAAAAATACTATTTAGCACTCTTATAACCTAAATAATCTCCCTCCCTCCTCTTATATATAATTATCGTCCTATTTTACTTCTTAACTTACTAATTAATACGTTTCTTTTACTAGTTTAGCTTTATAATATAAGTTATTAGATAGCCTCTTAATACTTAAGATTCGTGGCGCCCTTTTACCTAGGTATATTCGTCCCACTCTTACCTCTCCGTATGTTTATTTATATAGCTATCTATAGCTATTTTTATTATATATATATACGGAAAATAGAACTAAAGAATAATAAGAGTAGGAAATAGTAATACCTTTATAAGGATCTGTTATAAATAAACTATATAACTTATAAGTCTCGTATAATAAGTAGAGTTTATAAGGTATTTTTAGTATAATATTTACGATATTTTAATATATATAAGTATATATTAATATTAGTTATTTTATTTTATATAGTTTAAGTTATAGCTAAAAGATAAAAGGTAAGGATTATAAAAAAAAACTAAATATATAACGGTATACTTATATTATCCCCTAAGTTTAATATTATTATATTACTTTATAAAAGATATAATATCCTAAACTACCTATATTTTTTCTATTAACCTTAAGCTCTTAAATATATCCTAAAAACTTATAACTTTATAATAATACTTAAGTAACTTAATTACTATATCTCGCCGCAAAGCTTCCTCCCTTAGGTATTAACTTAGTAAGCGATATTAAAATCGATAATCTAATAACTAACTATACGAAGAAATAACCTAATCCCTCGCTACTTAAGATAAATATTTTAATAATATTACGAGTATATTTTAGGATATTAAAAAATACTATATACTTATAGCTAAGATCCCTATAAGAGTTCTAAAAATAAATTAAATAATCTCGAAAAATAAAATACTTAATAAAAAGTATATTAATTAACTTTACGAAGCGTTTTATTAAGGAGCCTTATAATAAAATACAGTTAAAAACTATATTATTATCTTTTTCTCTCTTAATAAGTCCCGGCGCTTCCTATAAAGTAAGAATATTAATACTAAACTACGTAATATTAAAACTATTTATAATTTACTTAATTAGCTTTTAGAAATACCGGTTAAAATATTATCTAGCTAGTATTAGATTAAAGCGCTAAAAAGGTATAATTAAAAGTATAACAGAGAGGAGGCTAACTTATAATAGCCCTGCTAGCTTTATAATAAAAGTCTAAGCCTTATACCTTATTAATCTTATAACCTTATACTAATAATAATATAGATTCTATATTAGGGAATATTAACTTAATATTATAT
Source organism: Ophiocordyceps camponoti-saundersi (nom. inval.) (assembly GCA_003339415.1). Lineage (NCBI taxonomy): Eukaryota > Fungi > Ascomycota > Sordariomycetes > Hypocreales > Ophiocordycipitaceae > Ophiocordyceps > Ophiocordyceps camponoti-saundersi. The sequence continues at coordinate 50,008 of PDHQ01000173.1, forward strand.
TTTAATCGGCAAACTCTCTTAAAGAATAATAATTATAGCGATATCTAAGTATAAGTAATAGAGGCGGCCTCCTAAAATCTTAAAAGGTTTTAAAGCACCGCTTATAATATCGAAACCGAAATAGGACGCTGCCTCTTCCTAAAAAGCTAACTAAGCTTCCCGCTATAATAACTCGCTACTATATAATATAACCTTATCTAAAAAAATTATATTACTGCTTAGTACTTTACCGCCCTAAGTAAAGGTACTTTTAGGATTACTACGTAGGATTCGATAATACGCTTTAAAGTTCCCGAAATTTGCTACCCCCCCCCCCCCCCCCCCACCGCTATACCTTATCTCTAATATTATTATTTACTATAATTCTAATTCGCTGCTTTTTATTATATTACGTATAACTTTTAATACCTTTACCTTACCGCTTACTACTATATAATACCTAATAACTAGTATAAACTCGCAGCCGCTTTTTATAATAATAATCCGCTTACTAAAATCGAAAAGCTCCTTTTCTTACCTTAAAAAGACGCTAAATTAGGTAGCCTAACCGCGGAATATAATAGTTCCCTACTTATCTAATTTACTAACGATAGTACGAATATATTTACTATAAGCTTATAAAAAAATATATTAAGATCCTTAACCTTACTTAAACTATAAACTTATCCTTAATAAAATATAAAATACTCTATTAAGTAATAAAATATATAATAAGCTAGCTAAATAATATACTTACTATTATTTTTAACTAATACGATAATTAGAAGCTATCCCTTTATAGAGACCTCCTCCCCGCCCTCCCGTCCTTTAATACCGAACGCCTTAACGAAGCTAAATAGAGACCTATTTTATTCCTACTATATTTCGATACTAAACTTATTAACGAGCGCCTAGCGATTATTCTCTAGTATAAGTTACTTAACTTTATAATTTATAATCTTAAGGTATTAAAGTAGCTATATTAAACTAACTACTTTACGCTTCCTAAAAAAAGAATCGATACCGATAACTACGCTGCCCGATTTAGCGACTAGTTTTAGTACGGTCTGCTAAATATTATTCGCTAGTATATTAGTCCTAACTTTCGCCCTACTTAGTTGCTAGCCGTAAATACCGATACTAATCCTTATAATAATAGCGGAACTAAAATATTTAATCTCGCTTAAAACCTCTATACCTACGCGTTAAGGCTCCCCTCTATTACCTAGAATAAACGCCTTCGTTATATCCTTAAGTTAGCCGAATTCCTTAAAACCCTCGCCGCCTTTTTTATATAGTAACTTTCGCTATAATAATATATTACTTACCTATTATACTAAGTTTTTAAAACCGATAGCGGTAGTAATTCTAATACTAAAAATATTAAAACTTAACGCTTAAATATACCTTTATTTATTGCCGTTACTTAGGATTAAACCCCCCTTTTAACCTTACTACTACCTTTACGAAAACGGGCTCCCCTAACCGTAATATAGCTATTTAAAGTAAGTAGCTAATTATATTCTAAGCCTCCCCCCGATAAAAATATTACTCTCCCCTTAAGTTTTATATATTCCTATAATAATATATACTAAAAATAAGGCATTACTAGCAAAGACGATAGAAATATATATTATAATTCTAATAGCTTACTTCCTCCGTTACCCCTTCCTCGTATTAAAGCTAATTCCCCTAATACTACCCTTAAAGGTAATACTATCCTATCCGTCCGCTATCCTTAACTTACTAATACCCCGCTAGCTATTAGTAAAATACCTTTAAAGCCGGGTTAGATAAGCTACCCTACGCGGTTTATATAGTAAGCAAGCCTTACTTTACTTATTATAAGGATAAATAATTATACCGCTAGTAGACCGCAGAATATAATATTAAGGAATAAGTTAAACTATTCCTTACGGTTTACTAATATAATATTTTCGTAAGGGCTAAAAGTAGACGATAGAAATAATAAGGTATGCTAACTATATTTAGAAAGATTTTTTATTAAAAAAGTATAGTTTATATCGCTTATTATATTTTATTAATATTATAACTTTTTTCTTATAAACCTAACTACTATCCTATACCCTTTATAATATCTTAATATAATATTAATAATACTACCTAAGTATTAGGCTTTATATTCCCGGAAATAGTTTCTCGAAGAAATATTATAATTTATACTTCTTACTATTATTTAAATCTATATACTTTTATAATAAAGTTTTTATAAACTACCTTATTAAAGCACCTAATTTCCTTATATATAATATAATATTATATATTATCTCTTTTTACTATCTTATTATAATTATACCGCTAATATTATTCTTCTATTCTATCTTACTTATTTTATACGAAAAATAAAATAATATAAGTTTTAATTATTTATATAATTACCGTATAGCTTTAGAGGAAACACGATAAAGAGTATACGAGTATAGATAATATAAAAGATTCTTTATAAAGGGATTATAATAACGGGGCCTTAAATTTTCTTTACCTTTATACGATATTACGGGTTAATAAGGCCTAGTAATAGGGCCGCTTACGATATTAAATAAAATTATAATATAAATATAATATAAGTACTAAATCTAAATACTATATAGTAAAATAAAAAAAACATCTAGCTTACCGTTCTTCTTATAAAAGAACTAAATAATTAATATATCTAACTTACTTATTAATTACTTTCTCTCCCTTTATAAGTTATTACCTACTTACCTCCCTTATACGCCCTTAACACTTATAGCACGCGTACTCCTTTACTTAAAATATATATTAAAATGCCCCCTACTTATAATTTTTATAATAACTAATACTATTCTTACGATAATAACGAAGACCGGCCTTAATCTTTTACTAAGCTAAGATATATTAATAACTTACTAGAATTTAAAAATAAATATACCTTTTTAAATAAGGAAACTACCCTTATCTAGCGCGGGTATATAATTAATTATACTTTTAGATCTCGTAAATTTTCCGGTAATTATTTTTATTATATTATACCTAATTTAAGCTAATCCGAAACTAGCCTCTTAACTTCGAAGACTTATTAATTCTCTTAATTTTAATCCTGCCGAAGCCCTCTCTCTTTTCTAAACTCGCTATATTATTAATTATAAATACTCTCGGGATAGTTACTAATCCTAACCTATAAGCGTCGAAGATAATTACTATCCGACCTTCTATATAAATATAATTAGTATTATTAGTCTTCCCCTTTAAACTATCTCGCGCTAAGGCGGATTTTTTAATAATATTACCTTTACCTTATAGTATTAGTCCGCGCCTTACGCTTCTAAGTATACGATTAAACTACTATTATTTACTCTTACTAACTATATATTTTATATCGCTATAGCGGGCTTATAAGAAACTTAATTTATTATTATATACTTTATTAAACTTAAGATTAATAATTCCGATAAAGTAAACTTAGCCGCTAGGCCTCGAAACTTACTTAAGGTAACCTCCGCTAGTATAATAATATATACTAACTACGCTAGCTACCTCGTAGAATATATTAAGGGTATATTCGAAACTTTAAAGCTTTACGGATTTAGTATTAAGCCTAGTTAGTAGCTTAATAAAACCTATTCGTAAACTTTATCCCTTACGAAGTAAGTTATATTTTAGTAAATTTTTATAAACTCCTAGCTTATATTCGCTTATAACTATTATAATAACGCTTTTTAAATAAAGAATAAGCCCGCCTTTTACGCTTATAATTACGGTGCTAATACTTAAATTAATCTAAAACCCGTCCCCTCCCCTTATACTACCTTAAACCCTAATAGCGATAATATTATCCCCGCCCCGCACCCCTTTTCTAACCGCCTCCTTATACTTTCTAGCGGGCTTAACGCTAAGTATAACTTTTCCGGAATCGCTTATATCTCCTATACCTTTACTACTAATATATAATATTCCTTATAAAAGTAAAGCGGGATACTTAACGCCCGCTACTCTACGCCGCCGTACCCCTTTAGCGATATTAATACCCTTAAAGTTAAACGCTTATACTTACTAGCTAACTATACCCTTATCGCTTAATATTATAGCCGCCTTACCGACTTTACCTTTTACCCGCTTACTTTCTATCCCCGATTTAGTAATTTCTTATCTTTAGTATTACCTTATTTCCTATAAGATATATATTAAAATAACTATAATAGTAATACTAATTGCGCGCGTTACCTAAATATAATATTATTCGGCTTTTTTTAGGGCTACTTTATTATTAAGCGTTTTATCCGTAGCCGCTTAGAAGACCTCTTAATAGCGAAAGGTATTAGCATTACTACGCTTACCCTCCTACTAGCTAAGGCGGCGAGATATAGTATAGCTACTAATATTAAATATAAAAAACTTCTCGCCGCCCTCTATAGCTATACTAACTTAATAAACTCTAAGGTATTTATACTATTTACGCGTAAAAGGGAGCAAATTAAGGCCTCTATTAAACTCTAATCTTACGCCTTTTATATAAAATAAGTTATTATAGTATAAACCTTAAAGCTAGCTATTAAATATTATAACTTTAATACTATCTTAAAGCTTATACTTAACTTAATTAATTTCTTCCTTTATAATAAATCCTCCTATATATCGCCCCTCCGTAACTTTTAGCTCGACGTTTTCCCTAATATTCTCTTTACTTATAGCTAGATATTCGACTTTATAATATATAGTATAGATTCGCGCTTCCTTACCTCTCCTAATACCGGGCTTAATATCGCTAACTCCGAGGCTATAGCTATTATTAACCGCCTCGGAAACTTTTATTTTACTAGTAACTTTAAGGTATTACTTACTAGGACCCTTAGCCTAATACTTACGATAGAAAGCTTAAAAAAAGGGGCATAGCTTTTTATTTCGCTAATAATACTTAACTTTAAGCGGACTCTTAGTATAATAAATACTAGCTACCTCCGCTTTATTTTAGCTAATAAATAACTACCGCTTTTATACTTTCCCGGGCTTAAGTTTTATTATAGCGTTTATATTTCTAATATTTACTATAATAATATTAAGTTTAGTATCCTTAAGCGCGATCTTATTTCCTCCCCTTAAAATATCCTTAACTTTACTATAACTATAATCTAAGATTTTTAAGTTTTATAAATAGTCGCGTTTATTACTTCTAAGTTTCGTAACTTTTTAAAAAATCGGTTATCTAAAGCTATCGAAACTAACTAGCTTAACGATACCGATTATATACGGCGAAATTAGCGTATTACCGCCCTTCTCGAATAGTAATAGTTAAGCCGAAACCCCTTTACTATTCCGTATCTTTACCCCCCCCCCCCCCCCCCTCTAGCCTGCTAATATTATACTAAGTAGCTTAAAGCCTTTACTAGCCCTTTTAACGATAATAGTCTTACTACTTATAGTAATATTAAAATAATAAAATATAAAGTATATAGCGATTATATATTTTAGATTTACGAGGTATACCTCTTTACGAAAATCGCCGCCTCTTATCTTTTTACTTTTAAGTATTCTACTTAGTTCTCTTATCTTTATAGCGCTATCTAATATACTTATAATAAAAATCTGCCCCCTAATATATAAACTACCGCACTTAACGCCGCCCTCGCCGCTAGCTATATTTAATAAACGCTTAGTACCTACTTTAGTTATCTAATAATAAGGCGTTTTTTTAAACTTATCGGACCTAACGGACCTTCTCCTATCGCTTACGCTATTCCTAATATACTAAAGCGTTAAGCTCTTAAGGTATAGGAAATAATTACTAGCTTAGCTCCTCGTATTATTAACTTCGGTTACTTTATACCTTTTTATACTATACCGCTACTAATTAAAAAAGGTTTTATAAGTTTAATTAGTAGTAAATAGCTTAAAGATTTACGTATCCGATAATATTACGCTAAAGCCCGTAACCTCCTCCGGAGCCTCCTCCTTAATCTTATATATAACCTCCTCCTAATATAGGCGCTAACTATTACCGCGTTATCGGAAACTCCTTAGGCGCTTAATAACGCTCCTAGGTTTACTACTTTCCCCGCTAAAAAAAACCTTAAATAGTTAGTAGTTATAATTATTCTCCGTATATTCTAATATATATATTTAAAACGATTTCCCTTTAGATAAGATAGTATATTATCTATTATAAATATATATAGAAAAATTAGTAAGATATAATTATTCTTTTATATACCCTGCTCCCTTTTTACTTTACTTTATTCTAACTTATTTAATATATAAAGTATAAAGGCGTAAATATTTATATACTTAAGTAGTTAGGACTTATTATTATTCGTAGCGATAAAAGAACCCCTAAAAGCTATTAAATCCGCGTCTCCGATAAAAAAATACTTTACTAACTACGCTTAGAACTATATTCTTTACTTAAGTAACTTTAAGCTTTTCTAGTAAAAGTTTTTAAAACTAATAATATAGTTTAGCTTTATCGCTACTAGTTTATAATACGTAATAAACCCCCGCCTTTATAATACTAATTTATAAAAGTTCTTAGAATATAAAAAAAGGGCCGAGTAAATAATTTAATTAATACCTATAAAAGCTCCTAATAGTATCTTATATATAATTAGCGTTTATTTCTTCTTATACTAGCTTATTACTATTAATAAAATAGTCTTACTTTTTTATAATCTAACCTTGCCTTTTTTCTTCTTTTATATCGTAATTTATATATCTCTATATACCCCTTTTATAATCTACTAAATATTCCTTATTATAAGAATACCTATTTAAATATATTACTTACGATATAAATATATATATATATAAATATATAATATATAAAATATAAATCTAAGCGAAATAATAACTATAAATTACCTTTTCTAATATTAACTACCTATTAATATTATCTTATCTAATATAATATATAAACCGGCCTTTTTTTCTACTATTAGCTTATTATATATATACTTATTATCCTTTTTATCTTTTTAAGAAAAAAACCTATATATCGCTCGCTATATCTAAATATTATCTTATATTATATTTTAAGTATTTTAAATTTCCTATTTATATCTTATACTAACTATTTATTTAAAAAGAATAAAATTACCTAACTATAAAATATATAGCTTTATAAAAGAAGGAAATATAAAAAAAAAAAAATCCGTATATTTATTTAATTCTATCTCGTTTATTAAATTCCTTAAGCTAAAAAGATAAAATTACTTAGAGTATAAGCTATATATATAACTAAGTCCCTTACGCTTACGGCGACTAACGTTATCTATAAGATAATTTTACGCCTTTCCTCGTCTCCTTTATACTTAAGAAGATTCTTTTTATTTTAACTTCCTTTTAGAAAAACGATAGTTTATTTTACCCCCTTTTCTTAAGCACTCTCTAGATATAAGATACTTATCTATTAATTTTTTTCTAATAAATTAAAATAGCTTAATTAACTTATACTACCTTAATAAATATTAATTAACTTTTATTACCTTAATAAACTTTTAGTATTATATTACTATTTCTAACTTATACGCTTTAGCGAACTTAGACCTACTCCCTTTATACTATCTTCCTTACTAGCCCTCTATTTATTTTTTATAAGTGCTAGTTACCTTACTAAATTATAAGAATAGATACTTTTTAAAACTTACCTTTTTACTACCTAATAAATTCACGCTTTTAAATATAGGAAGTAATCTTATCCTTTTAAGCCTTATATTAATATTAAAATCGTTATATATATATATATATATATATTTAAAAAAAAATCCTAGCTAACGTATTATATTCTAAAAATATATAAATATTAAGTTATAAAATACGATATATAATTTCGTTTAACCTTAAACTTAACTATATAAGTACCGTAAACTAATTATACTTTAGAAACTAGCTTTATATCCTCTACGTTTTACTAATACTAAGCTAATATAATAATTATAACTATAAAACTATTATATTAGTTTATATATATATATTATTCTAAGTTCTAGTTACGTTCGTATATAAGCGGTATATACTACGCGCTATAAAGAAGTAAAGTAAAAAAATACTATATACTCGAATAAACTATATATATATAAACTACCTCTTTTCTTACTATCCTTATTTTACTTCTTCCCTATTAAGCTTCTCTTTACTAAGTGACTATCTTTTACCTTTCTAAAACCCCCCCCCCTAAAAGCTATTACTTAGTTTATTACTATTAACCGATAAAAATAGAAAAAAAAAAGAAAAAAAAAAAAACGAAAAAAAATATATCTACGAAAATGCCTAAGGAATCTAATATACGAGGAGGATATAGTAAAGATAGTATAGTCTTTATATTATATAACCCGGTTTTTCTAAATAAGCTAACGCTTATAACCCTTACTAATAACTCTTTTAAGTTTTATTCTCGTTATAAGATTAAGTATCTTAATTTGCTAGCTAAGCTTTTATATATATATAGCTATTTATCCCCCTTAAATATTAGATCTAACTTACCTTTTTCTTTTTACGAAAATAGGCCGCCGCTTCTAAGAAATAACTAAATCTAAAACTTTTAACTTTGCCGCTATATATAAACTTTTTTAAGAAAAATATAATATTAACTATAAGGAAAATACCCTAGATCTGCTATTAGATAACTCCGAAACTAAAAAGGAATTTTCGCTTAGTATAATATTTATTATTAGTTCCTATCTTAAACCTATTATTATCCCGCTAGCTGCCTAAATCCTTATACCTTAAAACTATATTTAGATTTTATTATTTAACTAGTAAATATAATACGATACTAAATATATTAGCAAAACGCTACTCTTCGATATATATAACTATATATTTTATATTACTAACTTATCCTCTTTCGACGCCTAATTTATAGTCCTTTACTTAAGCAAACCTTATAACTAAGATACCTAATATTAGCACCGCTAATAATACCCTCTACCCCTTAGCTTACTTAAGCTATACTATGCTATCCTCTTATTTTAATATATTTAGTATATCTTTACGCTTTTCCCGCCTTCCTAATCTTTCCCTAACCTTACCGGCTTATCGATAAATATAAATATATATTATTAGATTTCCTACTAAAACTAGTTTATATTTTAAGTCCTCTTTATATAATATTAGGAAATATTTACTAGCGCGTATACTTACAATATTTTCTAAAACGAGAACTTGCCCGCCTTTTATATACATAATATTAGCTCTAATATAGAACTCGATCCCGGCTACTACCTACCCTATTTTACTCCCTATTCTTATTTCCTCCTTATAGTAGATACTGCTATATAACCCCTACTAATTACCCTTAATATATCTTAAAATATTACCTAGTTATCTAAAAAAGGGAATCTTCGTAATATATATAAAGATAACTTTTCTAATATCTACTCCTATTACGGTAACTCTAATAATAATTTTCCTAATACTAATTATTATAATAATAATACTAATAATATTAATAATATAAATATAAAGGATAGGAATAAGAGACTTTTTACTAGCCGCTTTAACTAATTTCTTCGGTATTTATAAGCTAAATATAATCTTTCCTATATTAAATAACTCTCTTACGCCCTCGCTATCGATATTAGCTATTCCCCCCCTTAGCTTAGAGACGATTCTAACCCCCCTTGCTAGTTTAATAACTTATTTAATAAATTACTATCCCCTCCCCCTAGGTATTAAGATAATCCCCCCTCGCCTTGCGAATCTAACTACGCCTCTAATAAAGCGCTACCCTTTAACCCCTTATAGAAATACTATTTACTAGCTAATTTTAAAAGTTTTAGCGGGGGGTTAGCAAGCCCCGATAACCTCACGTTTTACCCCCTCGCTTTTTACTTATATTATAGAAACTTATTATTAATAAGCCCCCCCTTATTCCTCGAAAAACGCTATTATATTATATATTATAATAAGAGTATTCGTAACTATAACCTTTCTAATAGTTTATATTATAACGCTATAGCGGAAAAATACTTACTTTTCTTTAGCCCTTTTTACAGCTCTTTTACTACTAGCTATTCTCTTACTACGAAACCTAGTTATCTTTTAATAATAATAGGCCTTCTTATAGTAGCTTTTATACTCCTATTAGTTAAGGCGGAACCTTATATAATAAAATAGCGTAGCTTTATAAAAGCTATTACCCCCCCTCTTACTAATAGCGCTTAGGACCCTAACTTAATTTACCTATTCCTTTATAAGCGCTAATATATTTACTTAGCTATCTATAATTTCTTATTTATTTTTTATATAAAGTAAGTTATAACTATATAAGTCTCGGAAATCTTTAAGTAACGCCGCGATTTCTTCGTTTTCTTTAACTTACTTTTATAGCTTATTATCTTTTTTCTCCGTAACCCACGCGAATATTTTTACCTTTTATATAAGTTTAAACCTTTTAGTTTTCCCGGTATCCTCGGTTACTTCGCTATAGTTTTCTATTACGCTACTAACGCCGTTGCGTAACGCTTAGCCTTACCTCCTAGCCCCGCTTTTAGTAATAACTCTAGTCTCGCTAACTATAAAGCTATAGCCCTCTTCGATTATTTAAGTAAGTATTACTTTACCGGCGAACTTAACCTCCTCCCGCCCTCTTTTTTTAAGTATCTTAATATTATAGCTAATATATAAAAATACGCTTAACTATTAATCTTATATAATATACTTAACTTTAATAATCCCTTATTTAATATAAGAACCCGCTTCTAGCCTCTTACTATATTTTAATAGCTAGTTTTTTTATATATCCCCTTAATTAATTATTATTATAACCTTATCCTTACTATTAAGAGGTATACTTATTTTTAAGCTATATTTTTTAATAGCCCTAGTATTACTTAAGTAAAATATATAAAATATATTTTAAGCTATATCTTTTAGTATTCTTAGATTTTATAAATAAAAGCCTTTATCTCTTACCGGTTTTAGTAATAAGTTAATACTTTAACGCTTATAGTTTTCGATAACGCGATTAATAGAAGTTCCGCTATCTTTTTATAAAATATTATATCTATTCTTAAGATATAGGAATAGTCCTCTAATCCTTTTTCCGCTATATTAGTTTATTATTATATAACCCCCTCCCTTATCTTTTACGCTATACTTTTAATATAATAAAAAGGTCGCTTAAGAAACTTTACTAATACGCTTATATTACTCCTTCCCTACTCTTATATAAATAGTTTACTAGCTATATTAAGGACGTTATATAAGTATATTATAATCTTACCGATATTACTAGCTTAATACTCTTATCTAAGTATATTACTTAGTATCTTATATTATATATACTTATCCGCTATATAAATAAAGTAAATATTAGTTATAAAAATTAAGTCCGCTTACTCGCTACTATTATAATAGAAAAGTTAATAAATTAAATACTAAGCTTTTTTAATAGTTACTTTTTTATTAGCTATATCCGCTATTTTTAACTAAATTATATCGCCCTTATTTATATCGCCCTTACGCTACTTAGTTCCTTAAAGCGGTTAGCCCTTAAGGCCTAGTAAGCTATCTCCCTCCCTACGAATATATAAGGCTTACTTATCTATTCTTTTTAATTCGGCCTTACCCCCCCTTTCTCCGCTATCCCTCCTTTTTTTAAATAAGGCTTCGTAAACCTTCTCCTCTTTTACTTAATATAGTTAACCGATATCCGTAAATACTACTAATATATATTATCTATAATTTAAAATACTAGCTTCTACTAGGAACTAAATACCGTTATTATACTTATTTTTACTATTACCGCCGCTTTAAGTATATTATATTTTAATATTAATTAAGGCTATTTTACGGTTTTAGAAAAGAAGATAAATTTACGATATTTATTAGTTTATTTTATATTATATATACTCTAGTTTTTATTTCCTAATTAGTTCTTTTTAAAAAAATATATAAATAATATAATATTAGTTAGTAAAATAATAAAGAAAATTAGTAATATTAACTATTTTACCTTATTAATATTTTATATTATTATATTTTTTTCTATTTTATTAATATTCTAGTTTTTAAAATATAAATATATTAATTTCCGTACGCTTATTAAGCTTCGCTTACTTAAATCTACCTCTCCGTATAAGTATCCGCGCTATACCGAATATACTCTTCCCCTTAGAGATCGTTTATATACTAAATATAAAGCTTTACTTACTATATAGCGCTATAGCCCTAAGCGATATCTATAAACTATTTTCGATAATCTAGGCACTAAAATAAGTATAAGGGAAAATAGGATAGTTAAAAAAGAATATTAGCGCTAAGAGGTAATATATAGTTCTAATATATCGTAAAAGAAGTAGGAATTATATATTTTATATATAAAGTATAAAAAACTTATAATTTTATAGCTTAACTATAATTAGTTATAAATATAAAATATTATATAGAAATTTAATATTATATAAGCTTTTAAAAATCCGAAGATAATTAATAAAAAAATATTATATCTAACTTAATAACCTTATATTATACTATTATAAGCTAAGCTATAATATATTATAAAATATAAAGTTAGCCTTAACTTATAATATACTACTTATGTTTATATATATATATCTTATAATATAAATTTTAATACCTTTTACTTTTATTAACCTTACTATATATAGTTTAGTTTATAACCTTTATATAGATTATTAATTATATAATATAAAACTCGAAACGTAGGATATTAATATCTCTTATAGTATTTTCTATATAAGCTTTTACTATTTATAAAGAAGGCTATATAAACTAGTAGCTACTACTAATTTGCTAAAAAATAATAGCGCTAAGAAAAGATAAAAATATTTTTTTAAAAGTTATATATATATTATTAAATAGTTAAAAATAACTTTTAGAGTTCCGAAAGCCTTTATAAACTAGAGTTATAACGGCGGCTATATAAAGATAGTAGCTACTATCCGAGTAAATAGTATAACCTAGTTTTCCTTTATAAATAAAATAGGTAAATAAAGTATTTAGCCCTTAAGCTTATCCTTATATTTATTTATAAGTTACTAATTATAATTTAAGTTTAAAATATAACTTATAGCTAAAACTTTACTAAATAGAATTATAGCTTTACTTAAACCTTATACTTTTATATAATAAATTACTTACTAGCTTTACTAATCCTTTACGTAAACTAATACTTAAAATAGTTCCCTCTTACTAAAATATATAAAAAAAGGCTAGAGACTAAATAAACTATTCGATAAAGCTTTTAGGATATTAAAATCCTACTTAATCTTTTACTTACTATCCTAAGCTATATAATAATACGTATATAATAAATCGATCGTTTTTTATAATTAGATTTTTCTCCTTAAGTTATTTCTAAAACTCGGGTTTTTACCTTATATTATACCCGCTATCCTAATACTACCTTCTTTACTATATCTATCCCTTAAGAAGCAAACTTTAAAAAATAGCTAAATTATTTAATATACGCCTAAAAAATTCGAAAACTTCCTCTTAGCTATTTAGCTATCTTAGCGCTAATATACCTTAGTATATATCTTACTATCCTAAATTTTATAGCTATTATATTTAGAAGAAGTTAACTATTATTTTTTATACTTATTCGTTTTCCCTAATAATAGCGTATAATATAGCTATATACCTCCCGTAACCTTTCGCCGTATATATTTAAACCTATCTATATATATTTTATATTCTATTTATTATAATTATAAGTCCGATATCTCTCTTAGCTTAGAAGCTTAGAATATCTTATCGCTCCTTATACTTATTACTTAAATTTTTAAAATACTTACCTTATCCGAATACCGCGTAATTAATAATAATAGCGAAAATATATATCTTCCTTACGCTCTTATTAATAAGCTTTAAAAATAATTAGATAGCTTAAAAATAATAAAAAAGTCGAATTTTTAAAGAATAAATTAAGTAATAAAAAGCTTCTTTCCCTTTTAGATCGTAAGGTTCGCGTACTATACGATATTACTTTAAACTTCCCTACCTTTACTTACGCTACCGTTAGATCTTTTCTAATAGTTTAATAATTACTAGATAAGTTAGCGTATATTACCTTAAACCTAATTACCGGGGCCTTTATACCTATCTTATTATTTTAATATTCCCTCTTATAAACTTAAAAAATATTTATAGATATTATACTTACTAGTACCTAGGATAGAGTTATCTTACTAGGCGGTAGTAACTTATAAGTTATCGTTCGTAGCTTATAAGCTTATATAGTAAGAAGGTTACCCTCCTCTCTCTTTTATATAAGAGAAAATTTCTTCCTTTTTTATCCTCCGTAAAAGTAATAATAACCTCGAAATACTATTATTACTATTATTATTAGTATTAATATTATCGGTAATAGTAGTTTCGTCGCACGAAGAATAAAAATAAGTAGAAGTAAAATAATAACGATAGCGAGGGGGGGTAAAAAAAATATCTATTATTACTATACTTAGTTATTTACCCCTCTCTAATAAGCTTATTATTATTACTCTTAGCTCGAATAACGAAGTTAGGGCTAAATTTCTTTAAGCTACTATCTTTATATATATCTCCTTTATATAATATACTTTTATAAATATTTACTAATTATATAGTAAGATAAGGAATATCTTTACCTTTCTAGAATATTATACGATATTACTCTTCGCCTACGCCTAAGCGAGACTTTCGTTAAGCTTATTACTAAGGTAATCCGTCGTCTATCTTACTACCGGGCGATTATTATCTAAGCTATTAGTTAGTTCCTTACTTAAGGGCCCTATAGTTATCGGTACCTCCGGCGAGGGAGTATTCCCTTCTCTAGCTACTAGCGCGTGCGCGGCTATTAAAAAGGCGCGTACGCGTTATATATTTAGAACTCCCGCGGGAGCGCGTATAATTATTATCGCACCTAAGATAATAACGATAATAATATAAACGAATACGAGGATAACGATAAAAATATAGATAATAACGAAGATAATAAAAATAAAAAAAATAACGATAAAAAGGAGGACGATAATAATAAGTATAAGAAGGATAATAATAATAATAATAATAATAATAATAATAATAATAATAATAATAATAATAATAATAATAATAATAATAATAAGCCTCTCGCCCCTCCTTAGGTACGCTACCGTTATCGTATACTAGCGCTTATATTACTAACTATATTATTAGATAACTAGTAAAAGTAGAAGGCGGCGCTAATATTTAATCCGTAAAAATTACTTTTATAAGCGCTTACGGCGGGATTACTTTAGTAATTACTTTTATTTTAACCGTTATCTTATTTATCTTAACTAATTATTTAAGAGCGTTATTATAACCTTTCTTTATTATAGCCTCGGCCGGATTATTTTTTTCCTATTAATCTAAAATATCGCGGTAATTTTCTTCTTTTCGTATAATTTACGTAAGCTTATTATATTAATTATAAGCCTCTTCTATCTTATACTACCTAAGTTAATAAGGTAGCTAAAGCGATTATTACTTTATATAAGGCTTTAGATAGACTCCGGTAGCTATAAGCTTTTTACGATCTTCTTAACCGCGGCGTTAAGGGTAATATTACTATTAACTACTTATATAATATTATATAGTTCGCCCGTAAGCACGCTTCCTATTACTATCTTATACTTCCTTAAGGACTAGAGCTTAATATTACCGTAAATAGAGACTTCGGTCTCCGTATAAGCTATCTCCTTACTTAGAATAATAACGAATCTTATCTATTAGTATAAGTCCTTATTATCTATAAACTAGCTTTCGCTAAATATCTAAAGCTTCGTACGAAGCGGGTTAAAAAGGATAAAGCTTAGTACTTAATCGGACTTCCCTATATACTATCGTACGCGGTTATTTAAGGCGTTAAGTTCTCCTTTTTTAGGGTCTAAACTTAGGTAGTAGCTAAGAGGTTATCCTTACTTCGGGCTAGCAAATAGATAAGATTTACGCGTCTCGCTTATATTACGGAAGGTATACTTATAGCGCGTTTTACTTAGCTAAGCTAATAATCTATAATATTTATACCCGTCTCTTCTATTTTAAGGTAATATTATTACCCTTAAGGTAAACTTATCCGTAATTAAATTCTATAAGCGCCTCTAATCTTTACTAATAATCGAGAAGTTCGCGGGCGATAATATTATAAAGCTATCTATAGTACTCCTTACGATAAGTATCGGCGACGAAAACTTAACTGCCCTATTATATAGCTTACCGTGCGAAAATATCTACCTTATAAATTAATATAAAAAAGTACTTAAGAGGACGAATTTCATAGCTTCTTCGGTAGCGCCCTCCTCTTCGTATAACGATTTATTAATACTATTATTATATCCTTTATATTTAAGGAGGCATATATCGAATTCGTCTTCCTTATAATTTATTAACTAGTAATCTTTTTCTCGTAAATAAAGTAGCGCTTCTTCGTATAAGGAAATATATAATATTCGTTAAAGCGAACTTACTTAAGTTTCCTTATACTAAAATTCTATAAGGGTAATTCGTATAATAATTAAGGAATCCGCTTAACCGATTCCCTCTATTTATAGTAATATCGTAATATATATACTTATACGAGGAATAAAAAAAAAGAATAAAAAAAATAAAAAAAAATAAACTTCGTAAGAGGATATCTAGTTAATAAGTAATAAGTATTATTTACTACGCTATAGCACGCTCTCGTTATCGTAGCGTAAACTTTAGCCGCTACTTTACTAAAAGTATCTTATATAAGTTATATCTTCTTAATAAGTTTTTCGAGGATTTCGGGTATTAATTTCTTAGGGAATTTTCCTTATTCTATAATAAACCTCGTGCCGGTCTATCTTATCTAGTATTCCGCACGATTCTTTCTTATATTAAGATATAAATTAGCTATTAACTAGATTTTATTCTAAGTCTTATCAGGTCCTATATAATAGAGGTAGTACGATTATATAAGCCTTTTAAGAATATCCGGAAAGATAGCGTAATACTAATCTTCCGCTTATACTAATCCTTTAGCAGTATAATATAAATAGCTTAGCTTTAATATATAGATATTATATAGTCGCCTCGAATAGTTTTAATCTTTTTACTATCTTTTACTAAAAGCTATAACTTTCTCGTATATAATTAGCTTATTTTAGACTAGTTATACGCGGCGTAATATAAAAGCCGGGCTTATAAAGATCGTTATAGGGGCTATTAATAGTTCCGGTATTAGCATCGCTTCGTACGAAGTTATATAAGTATAGGTCTCTACGCTTTAATATAATAATTTCTCCTAATACTTAGATATATTAAGGAACCCGTTAATTAGATATTATAAGTATTTTAATACTAACTTTATTATTCGTATTATTCTTTTATTTAATCTTAGTATTATTATTCCTATTTATCGGAATTATTTTAAATAAGTATATATCCTTTCGTATATAATACTTAAGGCAGCCCTTAGGTATAAATAAAGATAAAAAAAAAATTACTTTTTTTATTTTTATTATTAACGCGTTTATAACCGATAACTCCGTTAGGAGTAAAGAAATAGTATATTCGCCGCCGCGGGTTTATTAGTTATATTAGCCTTTCTTATTCTTATTATTAACGTAGTTATTATTAATATTTACCGCTATAATCCTTAACGATCGTTACCGCGTTAATAGTAAGAATAATAAAAGCTAGTATATCTAATAAACTTATGGCGGCGAATATACTACTCCTTCGCTTCCGATAGTATTATTTATTATAACCGCGTTAATTATAATAATAGCCCTCCTTCGGTAGTAGTTAAGCGTCTTAAGATTTTAGTCTCTTTTAAGTTAGATAATTAGTTTAAATCTAACGTAAGGTATTAGTATTTTTACTATAAAGCCTAAACTAAGTTATACCCCTAAAATATACTTATTTTAACTAAGCTAAGGTAACTAATAGTTTTAAATAGTTTCTAGCTAGTACTATTAATTTTATTAGAACTACTACTTACTAGAACTAATCCTATACTTATAAGTTTACTATAACTATTTATATTATTAATCTAAAAACTAATTTATAAATTATAGCGGCGCTAAGTAAGCGTTTAAAAATAACGGAGCCGGAGCTTTTTTATAAGGAATTATAGCTTAAGTATTTATCTAGTAAATATAGCACTACTTAGTACCGATTTACGAACTATCTTCGTTATAAATATCTCTTACTTATATAATTAAGCTAACTGCCTTTTCGGCGAACGAGAAACTTACTCTTTTTATCTTATATCGCCTAAGCTATAGAATACTAGCTAATATAAATTATAGCCTCTCGCTACTAACCGGCTAACTATTATAATATAATATATTTTTACTTTTTTATAAACGCTATCTTACGATTAGCTTATAGTTATTCCTAAGAGCGTAAGTATAGATAACTTACGATAAAGTCCTTTCTAAGAGTAATATTTAAAGCTTATACTACGCTCGGCGCTTAATATATCTTTTATAATTTACCGCTATTTTAGTTACTACTTATTTACTTTTAAATATCTTATTAGGTTAGGTTTAGTCTTCTTTATAAGGGGGGGGGGGGGGACTAGCGGTAAAGGCCCTGCTAAAGGAACTTATTTTAATAATCGTTATAATACCTCTAAGCCTTATTACGAAGACTTTAAATATCCGCTAATATAAAGTTTACTCCTAGGAAAGCTTTTAAGATACTATTTATAGAGAATATATTATAAAGAAAAATAAATTAATAACGGCGACTAAGTATATCTAGTATATATAGAGACTTTTTACCTTAGGCTTTTAAGAGACTATAAATAATAAGAGTTATAATAAGCTATTCTTCCTACTTAAAAGTACTATAACTACTAAGTTTAAGTATAGTAAGGTAGTACGTTAAAAATATACCGCTATTACCTCCTTAAAACTTAGATTATAATAAGAATATATTATAGCTATTTTAGCTCTAAAGCTACGGATTAATAAGCACCTGCTAGAAACTGCCCGATTATTAATCTAGCGTTTACGAAATATTATAGCCGCTGCGGCTAGAACTGCCGCCTTAACCTTATACGCTGCTTTAGCTATAGCCCGCTATAAAGCTACCGCGGCTAAATATTATAAATCGCGAAGGGTAATAGAATATATAAGAAATAGTATTATTATAAGAAAAATAAGTAAGTAAATAAGTAAGTAAGTAACTAAGTAAGTAAGATAATATAGTATAGAGGGGTAATAAGTTTAGGTTTATATTTTTTTCCTTAATATATAACTATATAAATTCGAGAAATAGAAAAAAATATAGAAAAAACTTATAGCGTAAAGATTCTACGTATTCGTTTTTTTTTATTATTTTACTAGTTAAGCTAAAGCCTTACCTTTTAAATAGTAGTTATAAATAGCGCTTAGTAAAGTTAATAGCTTAAAGTTCTAAGCTATTACTTTATAGGCCTTACTAGCTCTTCTATATTTTAAGGGCAGCTAGTAGCTATTAGGTGCCGGGTGTAAACTTATAACAGGCACCTAAAGTATACCTCCTAGTAGCAACTATAAGGAAAATAAAATCGGATTTTTTATCTAACCCTTCTATCTTCCTATTCTTCTTCCTTATTATCCTTATTACCCTTATCGCCCTTATTACTTCCTTATTATTATTATTACCCTTATTATCCTTATTATCCTTATTACCCTTATTACCCTTATTACCCTTATTACCCTTATTACCCTTATTACCCTTATTACCCTTATTACCCTTATTACCCTTATTACCCTTATTACTTCCTTATTATTATTATTATATATATAAAAAAAAAAATCCTCTCTCTAATAGCGGCCACCGTTAAGTAACGGTAATCGGACAGATCCCTATTCGTATTATCCGCTTTATAGCTTATTAGGTAAATTAAAATAATATACTACTTACGAAGTATAATAAAATATCTTAGCGATTCCGCGAAACCTTATATATAGTATATATTAAGTATTATAGCTTTCCTAAGATCTATCGCTTCGGTAATAAGCGAGTCTAGTAGTCTAATAAGTTTACTTTTATAAATAGGTATTAACCTCTCTATACCTATAATAAGCGATAACGCTAATATACCTTTTATAAGGATTTATAATATTATATTTTCTTTAAAAGTAACTACGTAAGATACTTAAATAGCTTTCTTAAATAAGTTAACTAAATCTTTATTTATAAAATCGATAACCGTTATATCTTTATCTTTCTTACCCTTATTAATATACTTAATAAAAGAAATTATAATTTTAGCTTATACTAAATAATATATTATTATAATAAGCTAGTTATTATTAGACTTAATATAATTAAGCTTATTAAGGTTTATATTATCCGCCTTAGTAAGAATAATACTATTTAAGTTAAATAGTAAGTTAAATAATTATAAGTATTAAGTAAGTAAGTTTATATCTTTATTATCTTTTAAGTAGTATATCCTTACCGTCCTAACTTCCACCTCTTACCTAACCTACTTACCTAAGTAGTACCTAAGTAGATAGGTAAGCTAGGTAGGCCTTATAGGTATTAATTTTTTTAAAACGTAGCTTACCTAATAAGTATTAACTTACCTTCTATTTTTCGAATAAATCACCTCTATATATCCTCTACTCTTACCTTACCGGATAATACTATATATCTACTTACCTCTCTCGTAAAGGTATACCTAAAGCACTTACTTAATATAATAAGTCTCTATATTAATACTTAGCCTATATATAGAATATTATAATATCCTTCTCTTATCTTAGTTAGTACTTACCTTTACCTCTCTTAACTAATAATATAAGGTTAGGGTAAGGTAAGAGACGCTATTAACTTTCTATCTTAGATAACTTACCCCTAAATACCTATCTCCGTTACCTCCTTAACCTCTTTATCTCCGTTACCTTTTTAACCTCTCTATCTTTATTATCTCCTTAATTCTCCTATCTCTATTACCTTTTTAACCTCTCTATCTTAACTAACTACCTAATATAATCGTTAGCCTATATTTACTATTTATAGTTATAATTACCTAGTATTATTAGTAAGATTATAATCCGTTTTATTTTTATTCCTAAGTATCTACTTACTTTTATTACTTTTAGATTAACTACGAACCCTAACTAGCTACTTACCTATATAATATAGATACCCTTCTAACTAGTACCTAAGTAGGCAGGTACTTAGGATTATCTACGCAGACCTAGATTATCCGCGTAGTAGATTATCCGCGTGGTAGATTTAAATTATTAGCGTAGTTAACTATCCGCCCCCCCCCCCCCCCCCCCCCCCTTTTTTTTTTACTAATAAAAAAAAAAAAAAATTTACAAAAAAGATTAAATAAAAACGAAAAATT
>PDHQ01000174.1:0-72123 GCA_003339415.1 Ophiocordyceps camponoti-saundersi (nom. inval.)
TTTATATTTTTATATTTTTATATTTTTATATTTTTATATTTTTATATTTTTATATTTTTATATTTTTATATTTTTATATTTTTATATTTTTATATTTTTATATTTTTATATTTTTATATTTTTATATAAAATAAAAAAGATCTTTTATATAACTTAAATTATAACTAGCTTTAAGATATATATCTAAAGCTTTTAATTAAACTTTTAAGCGATTAAGGAGATTTATTTTAAAAATACTAAACTTTATAATAAAATAAAGTTCTAGTAAAAACTAAATTATAATTATAGCTACGTTTTTTTAAAATATAGCTAATATAATTATATTTTAAAAGTAATATATAAAAATAAGATAATTATAAGTATAAATTATAAAACTTTAAAGTTAGTTAACTTAGAAAAACTAAAACTTAAATATAAATAAAACTTATTAAGAAATACTAATTATATTTAGAATAAATAAAAAAATATTCATCTTAATTAAAAAGTTACTTAAAACGCTTTTATATTAGTTACTTTAATTAGATAGCTAAACTCCTCTTACTTAGATATTATAAAAGCTTATTATAAAAAAGGAAGTAATTTTTTAGGTAAAAAGGAGGATTTTAATACTTTCCTTATAAACTTAAAAAATAAGGTAAAGTTTAATAAAATAACTTTTTATAATAAGTAAAATAAGATAAGTATTTTATTTTATATTTTAAAAAAGAAAGCTTATAGATTTTTAAAAACTTAATATAATTTAAGAAAACGCTTTTTTTTTAATTTATTAAAATAGTTTAATATTTAAAATTAACTTATTAAAATCTAAATAAATTTGCTAAGGCTATAAACTAACTTTATAAGCTAAATTTCCTTTTAACTAATAAATAGGAAATTTAAAAGTTTTTTACTAAGTTTCACTACTTTATAGCTAAAACTTAAATTCTTTTAGCTTAAATTAAATATATATTTTAAAATTACTTATTTACTAACTTTAACTTAAGCCTTTTTATAAAAGCTAAAAATTTATATATAATATATAAAGAATTTTACAAGTTTTTAAAAAACGCTATATTTTACTAAAAAAAAGAATTTACTTACTAAAAAGCTATATAAACAGCTTACTAAGGTAATAAGATTATTTTAATAATATAAAAGAAAAAAACTATAACTATAATTATAACTTTATATTAAAAAAGCTAGCCTTAAAGTAAAAATAAAAAGAAAGTTTATTAAGAAAATAATACTTATTTTATTTATAAAAAAAAGCTATATAGCTAAGGGTTACCTTAACTAATAAAAGATAAAAAGAGTTTATAAAGTTTAAACGCCCCCGCTTAATTTTATTTAATTAAATATCTTTAATTTAGGAAAAAAGTAAGATTATTATAAAGCTATTTAATAATTTTAAAAATATTATATATAAAATAAAAAATAAGAAAGTTATTTATTATTAATAATTAAATTTAAGTTAATAATATTATATTTTATACTTTTATTTTATATAATATTAAAATAAACGCTTATTTTTTAATTAGCTATTATTTTATAAAATAAGTAATAAAGCGCTTAAGCGCTAAGCTTATATTTATTTATTCTATTCCCCTTATTAATTTCTAAAGCTATTAAGCTAACGCGGTTTATAAGTATTTAATTATTACTTTAATAATTAATATATAAAGTTTTCCTTAGGAAATCTATAAGTAACTAACTATATTTAGGATCTTTTTATTAACTTATTTTAAATAGCTAAAAAAGGTTATTACTTAACTATATAGCTTAGAAGCTAGTTTAGCTAGTTAACTTACCTGCCCTTATTAAGTATTTACTTTTAATTTTATTATTAGAAAAGCCCCTTTTTACTAAAAATCTAAATTTAGCTATTTAAGTAAACGCTAAATACCGAAGCTACTTTTTTTCTTAAGATAAGCGTAAGTATTAGATCCTCTTATATTTATAAAGAAAAAAGGACTTTATATAGCTTATAAAGAAAAAAAAGCTAGCTTAGACTTAAAATAAAAATAACTAAGATATTAATAATATAAATTAAAATACTTTAAAAAATAACTTATTTACTAAATATAGTAAAACCTTTATTATATATAATAAAAAAAGATAACTTTATTAATACTTATAGTTTTTATAAAATTAAAAAATAATAATAATAACTTAATTATAATTATAAAGCTAAGCTTAGCTAGCTATATATATATAAAATAAAAAATCCTATTTTTTTTAAAAAAAATTTAAATATATTATTTATATATATAATATAATTTTTTTAGCTATTATATATCTTAAAGGATTTTTTAATAAAAAAGAAACTTATACTTTTATTAATTCCTAACTTAGCTATAATATTATTTTAAAACTTAAAAAGCCCTTAAACTTAATAAAACCTTTTTCTTATAAAATATTTATAAAATACTTACTTTTAGAAAAGGAGATTATTAATTATTTACTTAAGATTAAGTTTATTAAGCAAAATATTAATCTTTATATTACTTTTATTTTCTTTATACTAAAGCTATATTTAATAGCTTAACGCTTTTATATTAATTATTAATAAATAAATAATTAACTTTTATATATTTTATAGACTTTACGCTTATAGTAACGCGGATATAAACTTTTTATTTTTATATTATAAGTAAACTCTGCTCCCTTTACTACTTTATAATAATAGCTAGCTACGCTTAAAGTAACTTTAAAAGGGAGGGCGACGCTATATAAGTTAATTATAACTATAAAAATTCTTTACTTAAAATATAACTTTACTCTAAATTATAATAATCTTTAACTTAAAAGTTTATTATATTTATTACCTTATTAAAAGCTAAGGTAAATATTATTAAAATTATTTTAGGAAATACTTTTATTTTTATATAAGTAATTATTAAATAAATAGCGGAGTCTAAAAGGGTTTAGAAAGGCGCCCTTTTTACTTTAATTTTATTAGTTAGTAATATCTTCTTAGCTATTATAATTATAATTTCTTTTTTTATAACTTTAAAGGGAGCGGAATTTCTCTAATATAAGCTATAATTATAGTTAAAGCGCTAAAAGAAATTATTAAAAAATAAGTTTCTAAATAATATAAATAATAGCTTATAATTTATTTTAATTTTATTATTATTTTATTTTAAATTTAAGGCCTTAAAGTAGTTATAATAAATATTAATTATAGATTTTATAAGTAAAGCTAAGCTTTTATAATAAGGAAATTACTTAATAGTAATATTATAGTAATATTATAAAATATTATTTATAAGCTTTAATTTAATTAAAAATAGCTTTATATTATTTTTTAAAAAAAAGTATACTTAATTAGTGAAAGTTATACTTTTATTATAAAAAAAGTATTAATATAAGCTTTATAATAAAATAATAAGGAAGGTTTTTAGAAAAAAATTAAATTATTAAATAAGGTTTTAATAATATAATTATATATAAAAAAATATTATTTTAAAACTTAGTAAAATTCCTTAATAATTATTATTAATAATATAATAAATATAAATTAAATCTATAATAATAATATAATAATATAAGCGGAGATTTTTAATATTAAACTATATATATTAAAAATCTAATTTTAGTTATATTTTAAATATTACTAATTTAAATATATTACTAAATATTATATATTAAATCTATAATATAATAAGTATTTTACTATTTTATATATAAAAAGTAAGTTTATTTACCTTATAGCTTATAGGAAAAAACTATATTATTATTTTTTTTATTAAAAATTTAACTTTAAGTAAAGTTAATTTTATTTTAAAGTAAAAGCGGTATAGGACTAAGCGAAAAATATATATATTACTTAACTTTAGAAATTTATAAATTAAAACTCTATATATATTACCTTTCCTCTTTTTTTATCGCTAATAGAAACTAATAATAGCTAAAGCGGAAATGCTAAAAAGCGAATATAATAATATACTTTTCTCTAATTTTAATTTTATATTTATTTATAACTTTATTATAATAATTTAGCTATTTTTCGAAATTAGCTATTATAAAGTTTATTATAAAATAATAAAACCTTTATATATTTTTAAATTACGCTAATAAAGTTTTAATTAATTAAATTATTAAAGCTATTTTAATTAATTATAAATAACTTTTTTATAACTTTAAATAGTTAGGGTTCCTATTTATACTTAACGCTATAATATTATAAAAATTTAGTATTTTCTACTTTTTAAAGTTTAACTCCGCTAAGAGAATAACTTTAAATATAAAACTATAAGGCGGTCCGCCTCCTAGTATTACGGATCGTACCCGTAATTACCTAATCTTACCCGTAGCCCTTAATCTAAGCTTCTAAAGATAAAGAGAGAAAAGGGGTAATAAGAAGGTAAAGGGCTTTACTTACTTTAACTAGGTAGTAGGTAGCTAGAATAGGAAATTTATAAAGTATAAATAAGTAAGAACTTCCTAAATAAGAATATCTTATAAGGCAGGGGAAGGTTATAGAGAGTAGGCTTTTAAGGTGTAAATTATTTAGATTAAAAGCTTAGAGAAGAAGGAAAGGAAAGACCCTTCGAGGGAAGGAAGCCTTCCTTTTATAGTTTTCCTTCTCTAAGAAACTATCTAATTATATAAGCTAGCTAGAAAGCTATAAAATACCGTAGAAGCTTTATATTATAAATATACTAGCGAATAGCATAGCTTTATCTTATTCTATTTGCTTCTATCGTATTTTTTTACTTTAAAATTAAATTCCTATTTTAAAATTAACTTTTAATTTTAAATCTACTATATCCCTTAGCGAATAGAATAGCTTTATTCTATTTTATTATATTCTATCAGCTTTTAGGCTAATAATAAATTATAATAGATAATTCTTTATTTATAATAGCTAATATTTCTTTCCGTTTTTAACCGTCTCTAACTATTCTTCTTATCTTAAGAATTTTATTCGTTATTCTTATCTTTATTATCTTATCTTATTATCTGAGGTTTAACCTTCCGAGGTTTAGCTATAATTTAAATACTAGATACTAGTATTTTTACTTTATTATATAAATTATATTATTAAGCTATTTATATAATAAATACTGCTTATATAATAAAAATAGTACTTTTAACTAGTATTTATATCTTAGATTATTACACGTTCCCCTTTCTATAATTTATAACCTTATAAACTTTACTATAGAAGAATAATATAGGGTATAAATAATAGTTAGTTAGTTAATTAGTTATTTTTATTCTTATAAGAAAAGAAAGAGTATTTCGAAAAAACTTAATAAGGTTAAAATAATTAATTAAATTTAATATAAGGTTCCTATTATTATATTATTCGTAACGTTCCCCTTTCTAAGGTTTTTAATCTTAAAAACTTCTTATTAAAAGTGTTTTTCTTTATTTTTATTAAATTTTTTAATAAGTTTAGGTGCCTTAGTTAGGTGCTTAGCAGGTTCCTAAGTATTTTCTTTAGAAGGGTATCCCTTCTATTTTATTAGATAATATACTATACCTTCTTTTATTTTTTTATCTATAATAGCTTTAAGTTTATATTCTTCTTCTAATACTATAATTTCGATATTTTCTTTTAATTTAGTATTTTTAGGTGCTTTTTCTAATATTATTATTATTATAATACTCTAGAGGCTATAGAAGTAGCTGCTAAAACCTTAGCGGTAAGTCGAGTAGGAAAAACCCTCCGAAAAGAGGTAAAACCCCCCGCTATATAGTAGGACCGCGTCCGGCTCGGGGCCGGGCTAGGCGCTTTACGCATATAAAGAAAATAACCGTTAGTTACGGTAATACTATATAATATAAGGAAAAATAAGAAAAAATAAATAAAATAAGGAAAAGATAATAGTAGCGGTAGTATATATTACTTATATATACTAGTATATACCTCCCTAGCCTCTAAATATATATTACTTAACCCTTAAGTATATAGCTATATACCTCCTTTATATATAGTATATACTTAGGTACGTACCCCTTTTCTAAGCTTTCCTAATTAGGAAGCTTTTTTAATTAGAAAGTTAGCTTTTATAAATTAGTAACTTAAGGCTTAAGGGTATATAAAAGAGGGGGGGGTCGCTCCTATTAGTATAAGCGGGCTATCGTTATCTTATTATTTTTTAGTAATTTAAACTATATAAGTAATCTTTAGCGCGCGTAACTAGTTTATAGCTAACCTATACCGGAGTAGAATACCCGCTAAACTTAATTTTCCTTAAGCGGTATCTTATATAAGGTATATTAATATACTTATTAGCTTTAGGGATTTTTATTAGGTATAAAGAAGTAAGTACTTAGCCTTAGCGTATATCTATATTTACTAATAACTAAAGTAAACTATCTAAGCGTAGCTTATATTAAATACGCGAATAATTATACTAAGTATTAGCTAATTAACGATCTCGCTATAGCTAAAGCTATTCGCGCTGCGGTTAAGGTTACCTATTAGCTAAGCTTTAATTATAACGCTTAAATAGTAAGTAATATTAAGGTTATATTAAGTTTATAATAAGTTTTATACTAATAAGTATAGTAGAAAAATATAATTTAGTATATTAAAAAAATATACGCTATTATATATTATAATAATACTTACGCTAATTAAGTTACGTAAGTAGCTGCTAGCTATATATTACTTTAAAGCTTATAGCCGCTTACTATTAAAAAAAACCTTATTATTAAGGTAATTAAAAGTTTAACTAGCGCTAACTAATTTATTATTATTATATTAGCTTAAATACGAAAATAGCGTATTTTTTATATATAAATAATTAACTTTTTTAAATAGTTAATTAAAATATTACGCTATATCTGCCGCGCTACTAAGAATAACGCGCGCTTATAAGGAAGCCCCTCTCTTATTAATTATCCTCTTATTTTTTATACTCCGCCTCTTATCCTTAATTTTACTTCCGCCTTAATACCTATTAAGTCTAAGTTTAAGTTAGAAGCTAATAAGCTTAGTAAGCTTAAAACTACTTTTACCTTAAGTGTTAAGGTTACCCTCGCCGCTAAGGAGAATATTACTAGCGCTTATATTATAACCGCGCCGCCTTTTTATAAGGAGATTCCTAATTTTATTTAAGATAGTTTAGTTAATAATATATTTAGTAACGAAAATTTTATAATATTAGTTAGTAATTATACTATATTTAGTAAAAAGGAGGAGTTATTAATAAAAAAGGAGTAAATAGCTTTAGTTTACGCTTATAATTATAGTTAAAATTAGGGCCGCGGCTAAAGCTATAGCTATAATAAGCGCGGTTAATTTTATATTTTATACGGTTAAGTTAATATTTTATATATAATTAAGATAATTTAGCTTTAAAGCTAAGTAAGCGGCTAATAAGATAAATAATAAAGTTATTACTATAAAGTAATTTTTATATATTTATTATAAAGCTAAAGGCCCCGTCTCCCTTATTTATTTTACCTTTATAAAGTAATATTATAAGGTTAAATTAGCGTAATTATTTAAGCGAAAAAAACTAATATATAAGTTTAGCTATAAATTAAAAGTTATTAAGCGCTTTAATAAAGTTACGCTAGTTTTATATTAGTTACTAGTTAGCGTTAAGGAGTAGCTTATCTTTATAAATAAAAGTATAATTAAGAAAAATATATAGTATTATCTTATCGCTATTATTATAAAGGTAGCGTCTTAAAATTACTTTAAGAACCTTATAAGCTTAGAGAAAAGAATTAAGTTTAATATATTTAGTCCGAAGTTATATAAGTATTATATTAATAAACTTAGGAAATCCTTTATAAATATATAAAGTAATCTTAGCCTTAAGTTATAGCGGTTTATTAGTAAGGTAGCTATAAGATTATTTATATTTCTTAAGCTTATTTTCTTAGGAATATTATTAGAGGAGCTACTTTTTTTAAAATTTAATATCGAAGTTATATTATATATATCTAGCTTTTAATTTAAGTCTAATCTATATCTTATAAAATTCCTTTAAATCTTATAATACTTAATATCTTTATTAATAAGAGCGCTCTTTACGCTTATATCTAACTTATTTAGTAGCTTTCTTTACCGTAATATAGATAAAGTTTACTATATTTATATATTAAAAGTAATAATAAATATAAGCTATCTAATAAGTAAGGTATAAGTTAAGGGGGGGGATAAAAGCTTTTACTTTAATATAATAGAGAGGGGTAGCCTTATAAGCTCTAGTAATAACTTTTAGGTATTTAGACTATTTTATAGCTAGCGCTTTTATTATAAGGCTATATAGTTTCCCCCTTAGTTATATAAATAAGGTAAACTAAAATATACCGAATATAATCGCTAATCTAATAGCTTTAATATATACCTCCTTTATTTTTAATAAGGTATAACTTTATATTAATACGGTAATCTTAGTAAAGGCTAAGTATTAGCGCTTAAGTTTAGTAGCGAGTTTTAAAAAATAAAATTTCTATTAGAATTTATAATATAGCTAAACCCCTAAAAATCTCGCCTTTTATATAAACTATACCGTATTTATACTAAGCTAGAGCCGGGTTATATTCGCTTTCCTAGCCTTTATAAAATATATTAACTCGCTTTTAGCTAGCTAAAAAGTTATTTTATATTTAAAAGCTTATTATTTATAGATTTATTATACTTACTTAAGTTAAAAAAGTACCTAGGCCTTATTATATCTAATATTAAGTATATTAATATTATTAGTAAAGCTTACTATAAGTAGTTTAGTTACTAAGTTTAAATATCGGTATAGTAAGAATATATATAATAAGAAAAGGACTAGTAATATAGGGGACCTTTAGGGGACCCCTTATTAAATTAGAAAAGCGTTACTAAGCTTATAATTAAACTTAAGTTATAAGGTTTTAGTAATAAGATAAGAATAAATAAATACTATAACTTATTTAGGAAAGCTTAGGTAATTAAGAATAATTATTAGCTTATTATAAAAAATATAATTAAAAGCTTTAGTAAAGTTTAATAAGAGGAGCGAGGTAATACTACCTTAGTCCTAAATAGTTTTAATAGTTTTAATAAGTATAAGGACTATAATATCGGTAAAATATTATAGCTTATTACCTATTTAGCTATTTAGGAGGATATTAGCCGCTTCCGCTATAAACGCTATTTTCTTAGCGATAATTATTTTTAGAATTTTCCTTATTATATTAAGGAGCGAAATTAGCTTATACTTACTTAGGGTACGGTATATAGCTAGTAGTTTACTTACCTTATAGATAACTATAATATTAGAGGCTTTAAATTATAATAGGAAGTAGCTGCTATTAATATAGCTTTAGAAAATCTTTTAAAAAACTTAAATAAAGGGGGGTTTATATTTTTTTAGGAACCTAACTAAGATCTTATTAAGGCTAGCGGACTTTTATATAGTAATTAAGAAAAAAGTAAAATAAATATCGTTAGTAATAATTAAGCGTTTAATATAAAAAAAAGGGAAAGGTTTATCTAAGGTAAAAAGAGGGGCTAAGGTAATAAAAGTAAGGAAGAATTACTAGCTAAGTAAGATTACTTTATCTAAGAAAGTAAATACTAAGTTTAAGTTAGGGCTTTTCTATAACGTTAGTATATATATAAGCTCCGGTAAGGCTTAGCTTCGAAGCTAAGCTTAACGTTTTATTATTTAAAATATTACTAAGTTCGTTAAAATATTATTAAGGAAATCGCGCTAGGCGCTATAGTAAGCTACGCTAATTATAGATTTTTACGCTTTTATTATTTCTTAATAGTCTTATTAGTAAGAGTTAGTAAAGTTAGCTTTCTAATATTTTTAGGCCCGCTTAGCGGCCGCTATAATAGCTACTATTACCTAATTCTATTAATTTTATATTATAAGGTATATATAGATATATAATAATATTATAATCTTTACTATTATTTTTAGCTATTTATATAATAAGGTAACTACTCTTTTTAAGTTTTCGGGTATAAAAGTATAATATAGTTTAAGCTTAAGTTAGTTCCGTACCTTAGCTATAAATATATTTAGGTAAAAGGAGCGCTAAATCTTAGTTAATATAATATTAGAGCGGAGGTTAATATTTACGTAAACGACTTATAAAATATAGTTAAAGCTAATAAGGTTAAGGTTATTTTCTTAGTATATTACTTAGTAGTTTAGCATAGCTTAGGCTAAGTTAATAGTGCTAGTTTATTTATTATATATTTTTTAGATAACTTTACTTAGAGGTATAACGAGTCTAAGATAGAGGCTAGTTACGAGGTTAAGGAAGTTAGCTATTCTAAAGGAGGACTTTTCGTAATAGTTTTATAAGGGGTAATAAAGGTTAAAGTCGCTATATAAAAAGGTAGCTATTAGGGTTAAGTTAGGGTAAAGAAGGTTACGCTATAAGAGGGGGCTAGACTAAATTATTAATAAGGGTAAATAGATAAATATAATTTATAATAAAGGTATAATATAAAAGAGAATAAAAGCTATATTAAGTATAGTAAGAGGTATTTAAAAAGAAAAGTTTAGTTATTTATAAATATAAAGAATCGCTTAATTACTAAAATCTATAAGTTTATATAATAAAATATTCGAAAGTAAAGGGTATCTAAATTAGTTACGTTATAATTCTTATAAATAAATAAAATTATAGCTAATAAAGCTACGAAGCGCGGTATAAATAAGATAGTTACGCTTTTATATATTCTAAAAAAGAGTTTTAATCTTTATTAGGAGTAAGGGAGGTAGAGGTTTATAATTATATTAAGGTAAAGAAGGGGGCGGAAAAAGGGGTAAAAGAGGGGGCGGAGGAGGGTATAATAAAGGGGGAAAGGGTAGGAGGGGGAGGATAAGTTCCCTAAGCTTTACTACT
Organism: Ophiocordyceps camponoti-saundersi (nom. inval.); assembly: GCA_003339415.1. NCBI lineage: Eukaryota > Fungi > Ascomycota > Sordariomycetes > Hypocreales > Ophiocordycipitaceae > Ophiocordyceps > Ophiocordyceps camponoti-saundersi. The sequence goes on from PDHQ01000174.1 coordinate 10,792, forward strand.
ACCTTATCCGCTACGGGGTCTAGGGGTAGCGCCGCTCCCGCCTCGGCCCCTCTTTAATACTAGGGCGGGCTTATCGTTTATATTAAAATAGAGTATAGCTTATAATTATATAGGGGCTATACGTAACTACTTTTAAAACTAAATTTTAGTAAAGCTATTATTAGTCTAAGATTAGGTTAGCTAAGAGTAGTTTTAAAACTTATAAGGTTAGTATATATAATTACTATATACTTAGTCTTAATATACCTTCGCGGTAAGGTAGTTTTAGAACTATAAGGCGTAGTTCCCCTTATATAAAATATAGTTTTTAATATTAGTTTCGGTAAGGGCTAGATATACGCTCTCCCTTTCCGAGTACGCTATAGCTATATATATTTTATAATATAGCTACTTTTAGTAATATTTCGCTATATACTTATATTAGTAATATTAGTAATATTATCGGAGTTATATTACGTTATTATAAACTTTTACTTAGGAGATTTCTATATTTATAATTAAGCTATTTTATATAAGTTTATTAGCGTTTATTACGTTAATAATTCCTAAGATAATATAAGTACGTATTACTCCTTTATTATAAGGCCGGAGCGCTTAAACTTAAGCGATATTAACTTTATTATACTTTTTAATTTACTATAAGAGTATATCTTAGTTATTATAAGCGGCCCTTATTTATACTTCTTTTATTATAATAAAAAAGGTTTTCTAGCTATAAACCGCCCCCTTATTAAAAATAATAAAGATTTACTTAACTAAGCTTACTTATTTTTTATATTCTAAATAGAATATAATTACTATATCTTTACTAAGAAGTTATCTTATAGCTAATATAGCCTCGTATTTTAATACCGTATTTATAGCCCGTACGATTTTTTATAAAGTTAGCTATAAGGTATTTATATTAATTATAATATTTTTTATAAATATAATAACTTTTTTATTAAAGCGACTAAAAATAAGTTTAATTATTATACTATTAGTAATAGCTACGGAAGCTTATAATAGCTAAGTTAGACTAATATTAAGGCCGATAGTTTATAAAAGTATTTTCTATATAGCTTAAGTAACTATCTTTTCGATTAACTTAATAATCTTAGGTAAAAGTTAGGTAATATTCTAATCTAAGGGGGTTATAAATTTCTTATAGAGTTTAGCTTTAAAAGCTACTATAATATTTTAAGCGTTAGAGAACGCTATAGTAAGCACTACCGCGGCTAGTTTATTATAAGCTTCCTTTATATCGCCGTTATAAAGGTCCCGTATTTACTCCGCTTCTCCTCCTATTCTAACGCTATTATTATATTATCTTTAGCCGGACTAGGGGTATTATAGGGATTATTTTAGTCCCCGCGCACCCTTATTTACGACTATAAGCGCGTCGCTTACCCCTTAGGCCCCGGCTAAAGCCGCCGCGGGCGCTATTAACTCCTTCTCGATAATAAATATATAATAAAGAGCGAAAGATTAAGTAATAGGTCCTATCCCGTTTTTATAAAAAGTTGCTTTTTCTAGTAAGAAAATATAAAATATTAAATAAATAAATATTTTTTTAGGAAGTTTAAGCTTATAATTAAGGTTACTTAGCTTTTCTTCTATAAGGAAAAGTTTTAATTTTTTAAATTCTAAGAACTAATTAAGCTGTTTAGTTTCTATATTTTTCTTTAATAAATAAACCTTATTAATTTTATTAAATAAAGGTTCTTTTTCGCGTTTTTTATTATAATAATAACTAATTCTTTTAGCTATAAAATCTAATTTTAATTTTATATAAAAATATAAAAATTTAAGCTATTTAGTATTTAGATATAAAGGTCTTACTAAGGCGACTATAGAAGTAAGCTAAGGTAGAGTTATAATTAAAGCTATTAAAGAGAGAAAGGAGAGGGGAGAGAAGCCCCCCTCCTAAGCTAGCTATATACCCCGCGCGATAACTAAGCGCTATTAGGAAAACCTAAATATATCTGCTATAATCCCCCCTATCTAGCTACGATTAGTTATAAACTAATCCCTTATATAGCCCCCTTTTTAAGCTAGCTAAGGAGGTAAGAGCGTAAGACGGAAAAGTTATATATTACTACGCTAGCGAGATACTCTATATAATCCTTAGCTAATAGCTTAATAGCCTCCGTAAAGATAAGGATAAAAAGGCGAAAGGGCTCTCTTATAGCTTAAGGAATTAAACCTTAATCCTTATAAGAAAGATTCTAATAAGCTTAGAATCGTAATACTATTTAAGGTAAAAATTAATAAACTTATATATTAGTAGTAAAAACTTACTTATATAGCTAGCGTATAAGATTAGATAATACTATACTAGTTATAAGAAGCTTAGAGGATACCCTAATCGCGGTAAATAGTAAAGCTAGCTATATACTTATTACTATATATTACTAGCGTTAGTTTATAAGCTAAAATATAATATAATTATAATATATACTTATTAATAAATCTACGCGCTTAAGCTACGCGCGGACTATCCTTATATAAAGTAATATAATAAGGCTAAAAATTACCTAAGCTATAATATTTAGCGTATACTTATCCCTTCTTACTTATTATCCCCTTAATTAAAATACTCCGGATTTACTACTAACTACCCCGCTTTACTTATAGAAAGCCCTAACCTTAATATCCCTATTTACTTATAAAGCTTTAGATAGTTACGCTTAAAATAACTAATCTAGTTATACTAATAGTAACGCTAGCGCTTAATAGTATTAAAACGAGATTATATAAACGCGATATCTATTAGGTTAGTAAAAGGGGGGGGCGGCAAATTAACTAGCGCGTTAGGAATATTCCCGGAACTAAATACTTTATTAAAGCCTCGGAGAAAGCTAGTAAAGGCCGCGTATATCGTAAGCTAGTTCTTATAATTTAAGCGCTCTTATAGCTTCTTATATAGCCTAAACGAAAGTAAAATAATTTTAGTATAGTTAGATTAGTTTAATAATCCGGCCTTAAAAAAAGTATATTCTTACCTTATAATATATTCTCTAAGGGGCTTTAATAGCCCCTAATATATCTTAATTAAGGAAAAATTTACTTAGCGCTCCTTATAACTCTTCCTAAGAAGCTTAGAAATATATACTAAAAAAGCTTTAAGCTAGTAAGAAAAATCTATAGCTATAATAACGTATAAAAGAAATATTTACTAAAAGGTACTAAAATAAGAAAAAACGTAGTAAAATTAAAACTTAAGCTCCTTAATTATAGCTTTATTAATTATAAATTTAGTATATATAACGGCTAGCTAAAAGTCTAAGCTAGAATAAGCTAAAAGCGGCTTTAATATAAGTAGAATTTAATAGCGTTCTATACTAAAATCTTACTTTTACGTTTAGTTAGCGGTAAGAGGAGCTTTAATTAATATAAAGATCTTACTAAGGCGATTATAGAAATAAGCTAAGGTAGAGTTATAATTAAAGCTATCGAAGAGAGGAAGGAGAGGGGAGAGAAGCCCCCCTCCTAAGCTAGCTATATACCTTATATAATAACTAAGCGCTATTAGGAAAACCTAAATATATCCGCTATAATCCCCCTTATCTAGCTATAATTAGTTATAAACTAATTCTTTATATTAGAATAGCTTTTTCGTTATTAACTTTATCTAATAATCTTAATTTATAAGCTTTTAGATTAAATTTATAATTTACTATAGCGGGCGTTATTTTAATAAATTCTAATTTAGTAGTATTATAAGCTAATTAGGCTATAAGTAAGTTTATTACTTAATTATCTTATTTATAATTAATATAGGCTTTAAGATATTATTTTAAAGTTTAATTTAGGCGTTTTGTAGCCTCGTTAGTTTCTAGGTAGAAAGTAGTACTTAATTTATATTTAGTTCCTAGCTTAGATATAAGGCTAGTTTAAAATTTAAAATTAAACTTAAGGTCTTTATCGCTTATAATAACTTTAAGTAGGCCTTTATTTACTACTATTATTCTTAAAAATAAATAACTTAATTTTTTAGCAGATAAAGCCTTTATCGTAGGTATAAAATAGCTATATTTAGTTAATTTATTAGTTATAACTAGAATAGAATTATATTTTATATTAGTTATAAGGTTTACCGATAAGGGTAATTTAATTATAAAATCTATAGCTATATTTTCCTAAGGTTATTCGGTAACTATTATAGGTTATAAAAATCCATAAGGCTTATATCTCGAGGCTTTAGATTTATTATAAATATTATAGTTTTTAATAACTTTAATAATAGCTTTTTGAAGGTTTTTCGTATTATAATAAGCTTTAATTTTATTATAAGTTTTTTATATTCCTTAATAGCTATAAATAAGTAGTTCGTAAAATTCTTTAATTATAGTTTTTATTATATTCGAAAGTATAAATAACTTCTTTTTTAAATAAGCTAAGTTATCTATTTACTTAATATCTTTATAATTTTTAAAATTAGTATCTTTATAAGCTTCTTTTATTTATTTTAATATAGAATTATTAGCTTTTACCTTAAATATAACGTTTAAGGTATTTTATTCTAAATTTCCTTTATTATTTATTTTAAGGAAATCAGTTATTATAAGTATTATACCGGTATCTAAATTAGGTCTTCTACTAATAATATCGGCTTTTTTATTTTCGCTTCCTTTTTTATATATTATTTTATAATTATAATCGGTAAGGAATTTAGCTTACTTAATTTATTAGCTATTTAAAGTTTAACTCGTACTAAAATAGCTTATATTTTTATAATCGGTATAAATCTTTAATTTAAATTCGTTTCCTAATATATAGTGCTTAAATTCTTTAATCGCTTTAATAATAGCTAAAAATTCTTTATCGTAGATAGGATAGTTAATTTCCGAATCTACTAGCTTTTTAGAATAGAAAGCTATAAGGTATAATATAGTATTATTTTCCTAGCTTAATTAGGCTCTTATAGCGTAATTAGAAGCGTTAGTTTCTAAAATTAAAAGCTATTTTAAATTATAAGCTATTAATATAAGTGCTAAGATTAGCTTTTTTTTAAGGGAAATAAAAGCTATATTAGCTTCTTCGGTCTACTTAAAAGGTTCTTTTTTAGCTAATTTTATTACTATTAATATAAGAATAATTATATTAGAAAAGTCTTTAATAAACCTTTTATAATAATTATAATAACTTATAAATTACTATATATTTTTAATCGATTTAGGTATAGGCTAGTTTTTTAAAAGTTCTAATTTACTAGAGTTTATTTTAATATTATAAGGGGTTATAATAGTGCTTAAAAATTTAACTTCTTAAAAAAAGAATTCGTATTTCTTAGGATTAATATATAATTCGGCTTTCCGTAAAGCTTCTAATACTTTTTTTAAATAAATTTTATATTCTTCTAAGGTATCTAAAAATATAATAATATTGTCTAAATAAGCTATAGTAAATATATATAAATAATCTCTTAAAATATAATTTATACGTTTTTAAAAGGTAGTAAGGCTATTATATAATCCTAGGGGTAATACTAAATACTTATAGCTTCTATATTTAGTTCCGAAAGCTATTTTATATTCGTCTCCTTCTACTATTCGTATTTAGTAATAAGCTAATTTTAAATCTAACTTAGTAAAATACTATTTTTAGCTTAATCTATCTTTTAGTTTTATAATTAAAGGTATCGGCGTTTTATTTTTAATAGTATTATTATTTAATTTTCGATAGTTAATTATAGGTCTTAACTTATCTTTTTCTTTACCTAATTTATTAGTAAAAGTAATAGGAGCTCTATAAGGGCTTTTAAAAGGTCTTATATATCCCTTTTTAATTTATTCTTCTAAATATTCCTTTAATACTTATAGTTATTTTTCGTTACTATTATAAATTCGTATAAACTAAGGTTTCGAATTAGGCTTTAATTTAATTTTATAATCTTATAGGCTTCTTTTAGGTAAAGTATTATCCGGGGGTTTTTTAAATATATCTAAGAATTCTTCTAGAATTTCTTTAGGTATTAATTTATAGCGTTTTAATTTCTTTTTATAATAAAAAGCTATTTCTTCCTTAAAATCTACGCTAAAAATAGCAGCTATCGTAATAGTAATATAAAGCGTTTTACTATAAATCTTATTACTTTTAGCTTTATTATAAGGTTCTTACTTATAATAATTATATTTATTTCTTATAGTAAATTTCTAATTATTATTAAAGAAGTTTTTCCTTTCTTTAATTTCTTTAATCGAACTATTCTTATTATTTAGGCTTCTCGCCTCTTTAAAATTTCTTAAGCTAAATCTTTTATAAAAATTTCCTAAAGCGTTATTAAACTTAGTATTTTCTTTTCTATTTATATAATTATAATAAGGTTAACTTTTATTATAACTATTTATATTCGATCGTCTATTCTTATAGTAATTATTTTTTATAAATTTAGATTACTTATTTTTTACGCTTAACTTACTTTTATTAGTATTTCTAGAAATCTTATAATTAAGCTTCTTACTATTATTATAATTATACTTTCTTAGTTTATTTTTCCTTTTAGAATCCGTTCGATTATCTTTACTAATATTATTATTAGAAGTATTAGATATTAAATAATTATTTATAAATTTAACTTAGCCGGTTTTCTAGTTAATTTACGGATTATATTTATAAAGAAAAGGATAACCTAATATTATATTATATTCTACTATTTTAAAAATATTAAAGGTATCGGTAAAGGTATAAGGTCCTATTTTAAATTCGAAGTAATTAGTTTCGTATAAAATTAATCCCTTATTAAACTAAAAATTAAATCTTTCGGCGTTTTTTACTATACTAGGCGTTTTCTTTTTTATATAGCTTAAGTTTAAACGTTTTATAGCTATAGGTAAAATATAATTACTAGCGGCTCCGCTATCTATAAAAGCAGTTATTTCTTTTTCTTTATATCTTAAAGTAAAGGTTAGTCTAAAAATAGGGATTTTAGTACTATTAGTTTTAATAGTAATAGTATTAATACTTTATAATTTAGGATAGTTAAAATAATAACGCTTTTCTATTCCTAAATCCTTACTAAAATCCTTATTCTTATTAGTTATACCTCTATTTACCTTTCTTAAATAGAGGCTTTCTCTTTTCCCTTACAGTTTTCCTTAAATTCCTTAAGTTACGTTAGAAAATCCTACCTTCCGGGACTATTTTCCTTAATAAGGGATCCGTTTCCTATAGGCCCTTTCGTTAATAATTCTCTTATAAAGGTAATTATAGCCTAAATCGTATCTAATTCGATACTAAGAATTCGGGGTTAAAAATTATAGTTATTTCCTTTATTTTCTTTAAGAATCTTATAATTAGTTTCCTTATCGAGAAGGAATTCTATTTCTTTAATAAAGAATTTTTCGTTAATAAAGCTAGCTTTTTTATAAAAGGTTAGTAAGGATAGGTAATAATTAATATTCTATTTTTCCTATAAGTGAAAATCGTAGTCCTTATTATAGTAAAATTACTAGCTAAGATTATAATATGCTTACTTATACTTATCGAAGAATTCTTCTAAGTACCTTAGGTACTAGAATAATTCGTTATAAGGAAGGCAGCTATTATTTTTCTAGTTTTCGTATTCTTTTAGAATTAATTCCTTTATCTTAATAAAATATTATATTTTTTCGTCTTCTTTTTTACTATTAGTTTTAATAGTATAAAGATATTCTATTATAAGAAGGGGTAATTCTTCTTTTTCTTTCTTTATTTTATTTTCCGAAATAAGGCTATCCTCTCTTTCTAAGATAGGTTTATAGTCTTCCCTTATTCCGTTAGGGTTATTAATATAGTTATTAAAACTAAGGGTTAAAATAGAGCTTTCTAAAAAGCTATACTAGGTAAGTAAGTTAGAATAATAAGGAATTAGTTTAATTCCTTTTTCTCATACTTTAAACTATTCTTTTATAACTTACTTATAAGTTTTAAAAGGGTTATTTTCACCCGATAAGTAAAACTCTCCTTCGGAATCGAATTCCGTACTAGCTTCTAAAAGGCTTATAAGCTTTAGAGGCTTCTTTATATTCCTAACTATATTCTAGCCGTTTAAGAATAGCGTATTAGCTATAAGTTCCGGGTTATATTATCGTCTTAGTTCTTTTCGGAATTCGTAAGCTTTTTAGTTTATATTATCCTCTTTTATTAGTAATTTAAATTTTATATTACGAATAGTATTCCGTTTTTTCCTATTTAAGCCTAGCGTGTTATAATTAGTAGCTAGGTAGGAAGAAATAACGTTAATTATCTTACTATTTATAGAAGAGGCTTTTCCTATTTCTTTTCCTTTACTTTACTTTTTAAAATAGTTTTTTATAATATAACCTTCCTTTTTATAAAAGAAGCAGATAATAGGCTTTAAAGATATTATATTTAGATTTATAAGGTCTCCTCGATTAGCGTAATTTTTCTTATATTTTTTATTACTTTTATTAATATAAGAAGGGGTATTTTTATTTCCTTATTTTTACTATTTTCTTTTAAAGAGTTAATCGTTAATTTTAATAGTAGAAGCTATATAAGTAAATAGCTTTTTAAGCTAGTCTTACTTATATAGTTTGTTTTTAACTTTATTTTTTAGTCCTTCGTAAAAAATAGCTATAAGGGCTTCGTCTTCCTAGTCTAACTTACTAGTTATTTATCGGAATTTAGTAGTATAGCTAGAAGTAGCCCCTTTTTGCCGTAAGGTTCGTAATTTATACTCTATAGTTCTTACTTCGTTTTATTAGCTAAAAACTTCCCGTAGTTTTTCTTCGAATTAATCGAAGCTAGTAAAAATAAGCTCCGTTTCTTCTTCTTAGCTATCTATAAGTCCTAAATAGTTCCTTAGTATAGGTTCGAACTAGTCTAAAGCTATACCTTATAAGTAAGTAGAAGTATAAACTACTTTTATAAGTTTATTATAAAAAGCGGAAGAATAAAGCTTAAAATAAACTTTAATATTAGTTAAGAACACTTATAAATCGTTATCTTTTCCGCTATAATATTTAGGTCTCGGGACCTTATTAATATCTATAATAGGTCTAAGATTAGTAGTAATATAGGGGGGTGTAGGGGAGGTTATATTAGATATATTATATATTACTAAGTAGCGCCGCTTATTTCCTAATTAGGAAAGAAAAAAGTGGATTTTTACCTTTTATTTCCGTAGAGATATATGCGATTAAAAAAGTACTATTTTTCTATTTTTCTATTTTTCTCTATTTTTCTAAGAAAGGAATTTTTTAGCATACTCTCTTCTTATTCTTTATACCTATAAGGTAGTTATAGTAGTAAAGAAGCTTTTAACGTATTACGGATTGTACCTGTAATTACTTAATCTTACCCGTAGCCCTTAATCTAAGCTTCTAAAAATAAAGAGAGAAAAGGGGTAATAAGAAGGTAGGGGGCTTTACTTACTTTAACCGGGCAGTAAGTAGCTAGAATAGGAAATTTATAAAGTATAAATAAGTAAGAATTTCCTAAATAGGAATATCTTAGAAGGTAAGGGAAGGTTATAAAGAGTAGGCTTTTAAGGTATAAATTATTTAGATTAAAAGCTTAGAGAAGAAGGAAAGGAAAGACCCTTTAAGGGAAGGAAGCCTTCCTTTTATAGTTTTCCTTCTCTAAGAAACTATCTAATTATATAAGCTAGCTAGAAAGCTATAGAATACCGTAAAAGCTTTATATTATAAATATACTAGCGAATAGTATAGCTTTATCTTATTCTATTTACTTTTATCGTATTCTTTTACTTTAAAATCGAATTCCTACTTTAAAATTAACTTTTAATTTTAAATTTACTATATCTCTTAGCGAATAAAATAGCCTTATTCTATTCTATTATATTCTATTAGCTTCTAAGCTAATAATAAATTATAATAGATAATTCTTTATTTATAATAGCTAATATTTCTTTCCGTTTTTAACTGTCTCTAACCGTTCTTCTTATCTTAAGAATTTTATTCGTTATTCTTATTTTTATTATCTTATCTTATTATCCGAGGTTTAACCTTCTAAGGTTTAGCTATAATTTAAATATTAGATACTAGTATTTTTACTTTATTATATAAATTATATTATTAAGCTATTTATATAATAAATACTGCTTATATAATAAAAATAATACTTTTAACTAGTATTTATATCTTAGATTATTATACTTAGTTTATTATTAATATTAATAATACTTAATAGCGGAACTTAAAAGCTTAATTAGTTTTAATAATATCTATATATAAGTAAAAATTAATATAATATTATTATTAATTCTAATAACTTATTTATTAATATTTTTTAAACTTTAATAAATTTTATTTTAAAGTTTATATATAAAAAACTTACTAAAGTAATTTTTATATAAAATTTTTACCTTATATAAAGTATTTTTAATATAATATTTACTAAATATAATATATTTTACGAATCTCGCGCTTAAAGCGACGCGGATACGGACCTCTTATTTTTATATTATAAGTAAACTCCGCTCTTTCCGTTACCCTATAATAATAGCCTTAAGCTACGCTTAAAGTAATTCTAAGGGGAAAGGTAATATTATATAAGTTAATTATAACCGCGAAAATTTTTTACCTAAAATATAACTTTACTCCGAATTATAATAAGCTTAAATCTAAAAATTTACTATACCTTTTACTTTATTAGAAGCTAAAGCGAGTATTAGTAAGATTATTTCGGGGGACGCTTTAGTCTCTATATAGGTAATTATCGAATAAGTAGCGGAGTCTAAGAGGGTTTAAGGAGGCGCCCCCCTTACTCTAACTCTATTAATTAATAGTATTTCCTTCGCTATTACGGCCGCGGTTTTCTCTCTTTTTTATAGCTTTAAGGGGAGTAGAACTCCTCTAATATAAGCTATAATTATAGCTAAAGCGCTAGAGAAAATTATTAAAAAATAAGTTCCTAAGTAATATAAGCGTTAGCTTATAATTTACTTTAACTTTATTACTATTTTATTTTAAGTTTAAAGCTTTAAAATAATTATAATAAGTATTAATTATAAACTTTATAAATAAGGCTAAGCTTTTATTATAAGGAAATTACTTAGCGGTAATATTATAATAATATTCTAAGATATTATTTATAAGCTTTAATTTAATCTAAAATAGCTTTATATTATTTTTAGAAAAAAAGTACGCTTAATTAGTAAAAGTTATATTTTTATTATAAAAAGGGTATTAGCGCGGGCCTTATAATAAGGCGGGAAGGAGGCTTTTTAAAAAAAAATTAAGTTTTCGAATAAAATTTTAATAATATAACTATATATAAAAAGATATTATTTAAGAACTTAGCGGAGTTTTTTTATAATTATTATTAATAGCGTAATAAATATAAATTAAATTTATAATAAAAGTATAATAATATAAGTAGAGATTTTTAACGCGGAATTATATAAGCTAAAAATCTAACCTTAGTAATATTTTAAATATTATTAGCTTAGATATATTACTAAATATTATATAGTAAAGCTATAATATAGCTAATACTCCGCCTTTTTATATATAGAGAGCGAGTTAGCTTACCTTATAATATATAGAAAAAGACCGTATTATTACCTTTTTTATTAAGGGACTTACCTTAAGTAAAGTTAACTTTACCTTAAAATAAAAGTAGCGTAAGATTAAGCGAAAGATACTTATATTTCCTAATTTTAAAAATTTATAAATTAGAACTTTATATATACCGCCCCTTCTCCTTTTTTAGCGCTAACCGGAGTCTAATAATAGCTAGGGCGGAAACGCTAAAAGGCGAATATAGTAGCTCCGCTTTTAACCCCCTTTTCGAACTTATCTATAACTTTATTATAATAATTAAGCTGCTTTTCGGAATTAGCTATTATAAGGTTTATTATAAGCTAATAAAACCTCTATATATTCCTTAGTTATATTAATAAAGCTTTAATTAAATAAATTATTTAAAACGCTATAATTAAATATAGAGATTTAGTTTATAGCGATAATAACGCTTAGGAAGATAAGTAGCTATATAAACTTTATACCGGACCCGGATTACGCGTACTTTTATTACCGCGGACTTCGCTTTAGAAGATATATTAGCTTCCTAATTACTTATTATTACTAAACTTATTTAAGGTATAGAGTGCTAGGTGCGGACCTAGTCTAGCCCTAAACCGAGGTAATACTTAAGGGGAGGGTTTTACTCTAAGTTTTCTAGTTTTTCCTACTCCTAGAATATATATAGGATAGTTCTAGGCTATATTAAGCATACTAGCGTATAAATATTATTATTATTAATATAACGTTTACTAAGCTTTTATAGCGCTAATAAGTTTTAAAAAATTTATCTAAGTTATTTATTATTATTTTTTATATTATTTAAAAATTAATTAAAGCCTCTTTTTATAAAATAATAAGTAAAAAGTTAAACTCCGCTTTTAAAGCTTTAACTTAAGCTAGTATAATTATAAACTCCGCCCTAAACTTTACCCCTTTTATAGCGCCCTTTATATAGCTAATTCCGGCGAAAATAAAAAAAAAGGTATTTATATTAGTAAAAAATATTATAATAATTAACGGAGTTTTAGCGCTTACTTCTTAAAAGGTTATCTAAAAAGTTAATAAAGCTATAAGCTATCTTATAATAGTTACCACGCCCTAATTTCCTAGCGGTAATCTTATTATTATATTTAACTTAAAATATAAAAATTTCGCTTTTAAGAATAAATAAGTAGCTTAAGCTTTCGAAGCGGAGGCTAAGTATATATACTAAACTTATATTATTATTATTAAAGTTATTTAGATTTTAATAGCTAACTATAACCGTAATATACTATTTAATATTATTAAGGAGGTAAATAAAGTTAATATAATTTAAGTAAAAATACTTTAACTTTAGTATATTATTTGTAAAAAAGCTTTATAAACTTATTTTATTAAAAGCTTAAGTAATATAAAAAATATAAATAAGCTTTATTTAAATAAAGTAATTATAAATATAAAAATAATTTATTATAAATTTTATAAAAACTTTATACGCTTTAAGTAATATTATAAATATTTTTAATTTAAATATATTATTAAGTATTATTAAGAGGCCTCTTAATATAAATATTATATAGCTACTTTATATAATAGCGGAGAAAAAAACTACCTTATATAAAAAAAACCTTACTATTATATTTTATATAAAAGTATATATTTTATATAATTAAAAGATTACCTAAAGTTTTAAAAATAATAACGCTATATTAAGTTTAGCTTCCTTAATAAACCTCGCCTTTTCGAATTATTATAATTTACTTAACCTCCGGCCTTTATTTAGTAGTAACTTTATAAAGATAGCGAAAGCTTTATTATAATTTCTCTAAAAAAGTAAGTATATTATAAATCCCTTAAAAATACGCCTTATCGATCTTTTTATAATATATTACTTACTTAAGTCTCCCTAAAAGGCTCCTAACTTAGTAATACTTATAAAAGCTATAAGCTATATAATAAACTTTATAACTTAGATATAGCTTTATAATAATCTTAAACAACCTTTCACGAAAACGGGACAGGACCCGTTACTTAACCTTTCGCTCTTTACTATATATTTATTACCGAGAAAAAGTTAATAGCGCCCGCGGCGGCTTCGGCCGGGGCCTAAGGGGTAGGCGACGCGCCTATAATCGTAGATAGGGGTACGCGGGGACTAGGATAGTCCCTATAGCACCCCTAATCCGGCTAAGGATAATATAATAGTAGCGTCGGAATAGGAGGAGAAGCGGAGCAGGTGCGGGACCTTTACGATAGCGATATAAAGGAAGCCTATAATAAACTAGCCGCGGTAGTGCCTACCGCGGCGTTCTCCGATACCTAGAATATCGTAGTAGCTCTTAGAGCTAAACTCCGTAAGAAATTCGTAACCCCCCCGGACTAAAATATTACTTAACTTTTACCTAAGATTACTAAGTTAATCGAGAAGATAGTTACTTAAGCTATATAAAAGGTACTCTTATAGATTATTAGCCCCGATATTAGTTTAACTTAGCTATTATAGGCTTCCGTAGCTATTACCGGCGGTATAGTAGTTAAACTTATCCCTAATCGCTCCGATAAAGAAATTATTATATTTATAAAAGATATTATAATTAACGTAGATATCTTATAGCTAACCTTATAAGAGATTATACGGGCTGCGAATATAGCTTTAAAATACGAGGCTATATCGGCTATAAGACGACTCCCTAGTAGAGACGTAGTAGTTATATTCTATCCGGAATATAAAAGATAAGTAGGCTTAGTTAAGTAGATCCCTATCGTCTTCGGTAAGAGGGCGGTCCGTAGCTAGAAAACCTTCTCTATTATAGCGAAGAGAGTACGAGTAGGGGCCGCTTATAGCGACCGAGATATACTCTTATAGTAAATTAAGAAATATAATAAAATCGATATCGCCCGAGTTCGAGCGCTCTAGCCCCGTAGCGAAGGAGCTACGCGCACTTATATTATCCTAAAAATTACTAATATAATAGACGCTAATAAACTTATATAAAATAGCCTAATTATAGATATAGAAATCTCTTATATAGAAGTCTATAATAACGCGGTGCGACCCCGATAATATTACTAATACTACTAATATAAGTATATAGCGAAATACTACTAAGAGTAGCTATATTACGGAATATACGTAGCCGTAGTATACCTAAAAAGGGAGAGCGTATATTTAGCCCTTACTAAAACTAGCACTAAGAATTATATCCTCTATAAAGGGAACTACGCCTTATAGTCCCGAGATTACCTTACCGCGAAGGTATACTAGGACCGAGCACGTAGTAATTATATATACCGACCCTATAAGTTTTAGGATTACTCCTAGCTAACCTAATCTTAGACTAGTAACGGCTTTACCGAGGTCTAGTCCCGGAAGCGGTCGCGCGCGGCCCCTATATAGTTATAAGCTATACTCCGCTTTAATATAAACGATAAGCCCGCCCTAGTACCGAAGAGGGGCCGAGGCGGGAGCGGCGCTACCCCCGGATCCCGTAGCGGACGGGGTAGCGGCAGAGCTTAGGGAACCTATCCTCCCCCTCCTACCCCTTCCCCCTTTATTATGCCCTCCTCTGCCCCCTCCCCTACCCCTCCTTCCGCCCCCTCCTTTACCCCGATATAATTATAAACCTCTACCTCCCCTACTCCTAATAAAGATTAAGACCCTCTTTTAGAATATATAAAAGCGTAACTACCTTATCTATACCGCACTCCGTAGCCTTATCGGCTATAATCTTATTTATTTATAGGAACTATAACGCGATTAATTCGGACGCCCCCCGCTTCCTAGTATTTTATTATATAAACTTATAAACTTTAGTAACTAAGCGATTTTTTATATTTATAAATAACTAAACCCCTCCCTTTAGATACCTCTTATAGCACCCGATATAGCTTCTATCCTTTTCTATACTATACCCCTATTACGAATTATATCTATTTACTTACCCCTATCGGTAATCTAGTCTAGCCCCTTTTTATAGCGCGACCTTCTCTACCCTAACCTAACCCTAATAGCTACCCTTTTATATAGCGACTTTAACCTCTACTACCCCTTATAAGATTACTATAAAAGGTCCTCCCCTAAAGTAGCCGATTTCCTTAATCTTGCGACTAGCCTCCGTCTCGGACTCGTTACGCCTCCGGGCGAGGTTACCTAGGAAATATATAATAAACGAACTAGTATTATTAACCTAGCCTAGGCTACGCTAGACTACCGGGCGATATACTAAAGAAATAACCTTAACCTTATCGGCTCCGACTATATTTCGTAAGTTATCTACGTAAATACCGACCTCCGCCCTAATACTATACTAACTAAGATCTAGCGCTTCTTTTACTTAGATATACTCGCGGCCGAGGCACGGAACCGACTTAGGCCTAAACTATATTATACCTTTATACCCGAAGACCTAGAAAGAGTAATTACCTTACTATATAAATAGCTAGAAATAATAGTAGAGATTACGGTGCCGTTACGCGTCCGTATATACCCTACGATATAGAACTAGTAAAATCGGGCGACGGCGGCTACTACGGCGGCCGCTAAGCGGGCCCGAAAGTATTAGAAAGCTAACTTTACTAACTTTTACTAGTAAGATTATTAGGAAGTAACGAAGGTATAGAAGTCCGCGATCGGCGCGGCCCGCCGTAAAGCCTAGCGCGATTTCCTCGATAGTATCTCGACGAACTTAGTAATATTTTAGATAATAAAACGTTAGGCCTAGCTCCGGAGCTAGGCCCCGCCGGAGCCTATATATATACTAACGCTATAGAAGAGCCTTAACTTAAACTTAATATCTATATTCTCGGATAAAGCGATTTTACTTAGCTAGTAATTTTTCCTTACTCCTACCGCCTCGGCCCCTTCTCTTACTTTAGACGAACCCTTCCCTCTCTTCTATATTAAATATTTGATTATTACCGATAACGTCTACTCTGCCCTTTCCTTAATCGCCTTATAAAAGTCCGCTAGCCCTAATAGGATCCTAGTTAGGTTCCTAAAGGGATACGGACCCCCCCTTATTTAAATTTTCTAAAAGATCTTCTAAGGCTATATTAATAGCGGCCACTTCCTATTATAATTTAAAATATCTAATATTATAGTTATCTATAAGGTAAGTAAACTACCGGCCACGTATTATACCCCGGGTAAGTATAGGCCGATTTCGCTTTTTAATATAATAGGGAAAGTTCTAGAAATAATTATCGCTAGGAAAATAGCGTCCGTAGCGGAAGCGGCTAGTATCCTCCTAAATAGCTAAATAGGTAATAAGCTATAACGCTTTACCGATACCGTAATCCTTATACTTACTAAAACTATTAAGACTATCTAAAACTAGGGCGGCACTACCTCGCTCCTCTTATTAAATTTTACCGGAGCCTTCGACTATATTTCTTATAATAAGCTAATAGTTATTTTTAATTACCTAAGCTTTCCCGAATAAGTTACGGCGTTTATTTATTCTTATCTTACCGCTAAAACCTTATAGCTTAAGTTTAACTATAAGCTTAGTAACGCCTTCCCGATTTAGTAAGGGGTCCCCTAAAGGTCCCTTATATTACTAGTCCTTTTCCTATTATATATATCCTTACTATACTAATATCTAAACTTAGTAACCGGACTACTTACGGTAAGCTTCGCTAATAATATTAATATACTTAATATTAGACGCGATAGGGCCTAGGTACTCCTCTAACTTAAGCGGGCATAGCAAATCTGCAAATAATAAGCCCTCGAGTATAAAATAACCTTTTAGCTAGCTAAAAGCGAGTTAATATATTTTACGAAAGCTAGGAAAGTAAATATAACCTAGCTCTAGCTCGGTATAGAGACGGTATAGCTTACGTAAAAGGCGAGACTCTTAAGGGTCTAGCTATACTATAAACTTTAATAGAAGTCTTACTTTTTAAAACTCGCCGCTAAACTTAAGCGCTAATACCTAGCCCTTACTAAGATTACCGTATCGACGTAAAATTATACCTTATTAAAAATAAGGGAGGTATATACTAAAGCTATTAGATTAGCGATTATATTCGGTATATTCTAATTCGCCCCGCTTACGTAACTAAGGAGGAAACTATATAGCCCTATTATAAAGGCGCTAGCTACGGAATAGTCTAAATACCTAAGAGTTATTATTAGAGCTTATAGGGCTACCCCTCTCTACTATATCGAAATAGAGGCCTTCGTCCCCCCCCTTAACTTATACCTTACTTACTAGATAGCTCGCACTTACTACCGCCTTTAATATATAAATATAGTAAACCTTATCCGCACCGCGGTAAAGAAGGCCGCTAGGTAGGTCGGATATAAGCGTAGGGGGCGCCCCTATCGACGGAGATATTAAGTATTACGGGACTTAGAGGAATTTTATAAGATATAAACCGGACCTAAACCGGAGGCTAAACGTACGTAATATAACTTCGATACTAGACTCTAAGAAGAGTAGCTCCTCCGATAATATTCCTAAAAAAGTAAGCTTAAGAAGTATAGGTAATCTTATAGCTACCTTATTAATAAACCGCTATAGCTTAAGGCTAGGACCGCTTTACGTATTTACGAGGGACTTCCTAAGTTTATTAGTATAGTATTTATATAACTTCGAATTAGATATATTAAACTTAATTCCTTTCTTTAAGCTTATAAGGTCCTTAGAGTAGCTTCGAGGCGGTGCCCTTATAATAGCGGGGATAAGATAATACCGTATATCTTTCTTAACTATACCTTTACTTATAAAAATAAGCCACTTCTCGATATTAACTAGTAACTAATATAAAACTAATATAACCTTATTAAAGCGCTTAATAACCCTTAATTTATAGCTAAACTTATACGCTAATTTCTTTTACTTAAATAACTACGCTAATTTAACCTTATAATATTACTTTACGAAGGCAAAATAGATAAGGGAGATAGGGCCTTCGGCCTTATAACGGATATATAAAGGCCGCTTTATAGCGATAACCTTATTATTTATCTTACTAGCTGCTTACCCGGCCCCGGAGCTAGACTATCTTAACTATATATAAGGTATTAACTTAACCGCGCGAAGCGCGGGACCGACCGCGCCTACTACGGCCGCGGCCTCGGCCGCGGCCCTAACCTTAACTATAACTATAAGCGCGAACTAGAGCCGCTTACTCCTCCTCTACCGCTAGCTCCTCCTCCCTACCGGACGCGGCACGGTTACTAACCGGCGTAGTATAGTTTTCGTTACTAGATATATTATTAACTAGACTATCTTAAATAGGATTAGAGATCTCCTTATAAGGAGGTAGCGCGGTCTCGGCACGGACGCTAGTAATATCCTCCCCGGCGGCGGGGGTAACCTTAACGCTTAGGGTAGGAGTAGTCTTAGGCTCGCTAGGCTTATTAGCCTCTAACTCGGACTCGGACTTAGATTCGATAAGCACTAAGGCGGAAGCGGAACTAATAATAAAAGGCGGAGTATAGAGGATAGGAGGATAATTAGTAAGAGACGGGCTCCCCTATAAGCGCGCGTTATTCTCGGCAGCGCGGCGGATACGGCGTAGCTCCTTAGTTAACTATTTAAAAAAGTTAATTACTTATATATAGAAAATACGCTACTCCTATATCTAAGCCGATATAATAGCGATAAGTTAGTTAGCGCTAGTTAGACCTTTAGTTATCTTAATAATAAGGTCCTCCCCGATAGTAGGAGGCTATAGGCCCTAAAGCGGTACGCGGCCGGCGGCCGCCTATATAACTTAATTAGCGTAAGTATTATTATAACGCGTAATAGCGCGTATCTCTTTAACGCGCTAAATTATATTTTTCTATTACGCTTATTAGTATAGGATTTACTACGGACCTGATATAACCCCGATATTACTTACTATTTAGGCGTTACGATCGAAGCCTAGCTAGCGGGCGACCTCGACCGCGGCGCGAATAGCCTCGGCTATAGCGGGATCGTTAATCGGCTAGCACTTAGTATAATTATTTACGTATTTAACGTAAGCTACGCTTAGATAGTTTGCCCCGGTTATTAGTAAATACGGACGCACGCCGGGGCTAAGTACTTACTTCTTTATACCTAATAAAGGTTCTTAAAGCTAATAAGCGTATTAATATACCCCGCGTAAGATACCGGTTAAGGAAAGTCGGGTTTAGCGGGTATTCTACTCCGGCATAAGTTAGCTACGGACTAGTTACGCGGGCTAAGGATTACTTATATAGTTAAAATTACTAAAAAAATAATAAGACGATAATAGCTCGCTTATACTAGTAGGAGCGACCCCCCCCCTCCTTTATATACCCTCGAGCCTTAAGTTACTAATTTGCAAAGACTAACTTCCTAATTAGGAAAGCTTCCCGATTAGGAAAGCTTAAAAAAGGGGTATATACCTAGGTACGTACCGTGCGCAGAAAAGGTATATAGCTATATACCTAAGGGTCGAGTAGTACGTACCTAGAGGCCGGGGAGGTACGTACTAGCACGTGCAGGCAGTACGTACCGCCGCTACTATTATCTTTTCCTTATCTTATCTATCTTTCCTTATCTTTCCTTACGTTATATAGTATTACCGTGACCGACGGTTACTTTCCTTATACGCGCAGAGCGCCTAGCCCGGCCCTAAGCTAGACGCGGTCCTACTATATAGCGGGGGGTTTTACCTCTTTTAGGAGGGTTTTTCCTACTCGACTTACTGCCGAGGTTCTAGCAGCTACTTCTATAGCCCCTAGAGTACTATAATAATAATAATAATAATCTTAAATAGAGTTTATATTAATAAACCTTATATAACTAAAGTAATTATAAATAATTATTCTTAATATTTAGTTCTTATAAAAATTATAACTTTATTATAAAATATATAAAAAATTAATTATTTTATTTAACTTACTTTATTTAATAAGGAGAGCTATAATACTATTATTATATAAGAATTCTAGCTTAATATATATAATTACGCTTCGCTTCTTAAACTTACTTTTTACTACCTTATTTAAAGTAAGAGTAAGGCTTTCCTTTATATATATAAATAATATAAAGTTAGTAATTAGGATTTTATTATAAAGCTTAACCTTACCGGAGTTTTCTTTTATAGCGGGTTTTAAATATTTACTATTTACTTCTTATTATCTAAAATATATACTAAACCTCTCTTACGCTTATTACCTTTTTCTCCTTTCTTATACTTCGCCTCTACCTCTACTCCGCTAGTTATTTTTAGCGATTTAAATACTTATTACCTTTTTTAAAACCTTTATAAGTATACCTCCTTTTATTTTATAAAGCTTCTCTCCGCTTTTTACTAACTTTACTTTAAATTTCTTATCTTTTTTTATAAAATTACCTAAAAAGTATATAAATAAAAGGCTAATATTATTAACTTAATTTAAAATATACTTAATTATTTCCCTATATATTTTAGCTTAAACCTTAATTTTCTTAGCTTTAATTATATCTCTTAATTTATATTATTTATTATTTCTCTTTTTTTAAACTCCGCCTTAATACTACGCTAGAAATATTTTAACTTTAATATCTTATAAGTAAAAGTAAAAATTTACCCCCTATTTTCTATTATTTAAGTAAAGTTTATAGCAGATATCAAAAAATTAGTAATATAGCTATATAAGTAATTAAACGCTATAATTAGCTTAATAATTTTAAAATTATTTTAATAATATAATCCTTATTTATACTTATAATAAACCTTAAAAGTTATTTTTATAATTTAAGCTATAAAATATATTAAGTAATATTAGTAAGTATAACTAGATTTTAATCGCTAATAAGTATATTAAAACGCTATTATATAATAAAAATTATTTATTAGGAAAGTAAAAAAGGATAACTAAAAGTAATTTATCGCTTTTATAAGTAATAACCTTAATATTATATAATTTATAGCTTAGTAAATAAGACTCCGTAGCTAAGCTTTTTTAAAGCTTATATATATCTCTTTTTTTTAATAAAATATAAACTCCGCTCTCTAATTATCTTTCTTAGAAAAATTTAAGCTTTTAGCTTATAAGTTTTTTTCTTATCTTTTAGTAAATATTTTATACTTTCCTATCTCTAACTTTTTTCCCTTAATAAATATTCCCTTTTAAGTTACTAATAATAAAGTTTATTTTACTATTTTTAATATTATATTATAGAAATCCGCTAAGCTTAATAATATCCTTTTTAGCTTCCTAAAAAGTTATAAATAACCTTTTTTAATAATCTTAATTAAGCTTTTTAAAAAATATATTACTTATAAAT
Source organism: Ophiocordyceps camponoti-saundersi (nom. inval.) (assembly GCA_003339415.1). Classification (NCBI taxonomy): domain Eukaryota; kingdom Fungi; phylum Ascomycota; class Sordariomycetes; order Hypocreales; family Ophiocordycipitaceae; genus Ophiocordyceps; species Ophiocordyceps camponoti-saundersi. Next base: position 32,483 of record PDHQ01000174.1, read on the forward strand.
ATTTCCTTACTTAATATTAAACTTTTTTTAGCGATATATATTTATAACTTTTATATATTTTATAGATTCCGCGCTTTTAGTAACGCGAATATAAACTTTTTATTTTTATATTATAAGCAGACTCCGCTCCCTTTATTACTTTATAATAATAGCTAGCTACGCTTAAAGTAACTTTAAAAAGGAGGGCGACGCTATATAAGTTAATTATAAGTACGAAAATTTTTTACTTAGAATATAGCTTTACTTTAAATTATAATAATTTTAAACTTAAAAGTTTATTATACTTATTACCTTATTAGAAGCTAAGGTAAATATTAGTAAAATTATTTTAAAAAATATTTTTATCTTTATATAAATAATTATTAAATAAGTAGCGGAGTCTAAAAAAGTTTAAGGAGGTGCCCCCCTTACTTTAACTTTATTAGTTAGTAATATCTTTTTAGCTATTATAGCTATAATTTCCTCTCTTTTTTATAGCTTTAAGAAAAATAAAACTCCTTTAATATAAGCTATAATTATAGCTAAAGCGCTAGAGAAGATTATTAAAAAATAAGTTTTTAAATAATATAAGCGATAGCTTATAATTTATTCTAACTTTATAGCTATTTTACTTTAAGTTTAAAACTTTAAAATAATAATAATAAGTATTAATTATAAACTTTATAAGTAAAGCTAAGCTTTTATAATAAGGAAATTACTTAATAGCAATATTATAATAATATTTTAAAATACTATTTATAAGCTTTAGTTTAATTTAAAGTAGCTTTATATTATATTTAAGAAAAAGGTATACTTAACTAGTAAAAGTTATATTTTTATTTTTAAAAAAATACTAGCGTAAGCCTTATTAGAAAGTAATAAAGAAGCTTTTTAAAAAAAGATAAAGTTATTAAATAAGGTTTTAATAATATAATTATATATAAAAAATATTATTTTAAAATTTAGCGGAGTTTTTTAATAATTATTATTAATAGCGTAGTAAATATAAACTAAATTTATAATAAAGGTATAATAATATAAGCGAAGATTTTTAACGCTAAACTATATATATTAAAAGTTTAATTTTAATAATATTTTAAATATTATTAACTTAAATATATTACTAAATATTATATAATAAAGTTATTATATAATAAGTATTTTATTATTTTATATATAAAAAGTAAGTTTACTTACCTTATAGCTTATAAGAAAAAACTATATTATTACCTTTTTTATTAAAAGTTTTACCTTAAGTAAAGTTTACTTTATTTTAAAATAAGAATAGTATAAAACTAAGTAAAGGACGCGTATATTACCTAACTTTAAAAGTTTATAAACTAAAGCTTTATATATACCGCCCCTCTTCTCTTTTTAGCGCTAACTAGAAATTAATAATAGCTAAAGTAATATGCGCTTATATATATAATCTACTAGTAGTCGTATATGCTAGGCTAGCTACTAGATATAATATATAGGAAAAGGAGACAGGCTAGCTACTAATCGTAAGATTATAGAATAGCTACTATAAAAGGCATAAGTATAAGTAAGAGTCTTTTAAGAATTAAAATAGTAACTATAAAAAAATCTAAATTATTACCTAAAGGAATACTAGGCTAATTATATAGCTAGGAGCTTAAGGAAGATATCCTAATATAATTTTAAAAATATTTACTTAAAGGGATTTTATAGTAATTTCTAAGTATATTAGTAAAATAGAGATTTCCTAGTATACGGTAATTTCCTAATATACGGGGATTTCCTAGTAAAATTTAAAGATTTCTAAAAGTATATTTTAATATTAGATCTTACTAAAAATCTTAGTAAAATCCTAAATATTATTATAGAGAAATCTTAAGAGGAAATCTTAGTAATTTCCTAAGCGTAAAGGTAATAAAGTTTCTAAAGGAAATCTAAGTAAAATCCTAAGGCGGGAAATCCTAGGAAATCTTAGGGAAATATTATAAAAGGTTAAGCGATTTATAGGGGTATTATTATATATCCTATATTAACTCCCTAGGCTAGAAAAAAATTCTAATAGCTTTACTAACTCCCTATTTTATTTTAGAAATTATTATTATACTTAAAGGCTTTTTTTATATTAACTTTAATAACTATATCTATTTATAAATTAAGAAATATTATCGGGAATCTATATATAGAGAACTAAATTAATTTATATAAAGTAGGAAAGAAATAAAAAAATAAGATAAGAATAATAAAGGAAAATTATAATATATATTAGATATATATAAAAGAATATACGTTATAGTAAAGAGTATTATAATATAGCGAAAGAAAAATAGGAATAATAAGGACGCGACGTAATATACGAACTAAAGGAATAGAATAAAGGAAAATATCTTACTATCCTTATTATATAAACTAGCGTTTATAATAATATAAGAGCGAATACGGATAATCTTACTATAACTAGCGTAAGAGATATAATTTATAGCTTTAGGTATAGTATACTTTACGAAAACGGAGGCGTCTAAGATATTATAAATAATAATAAAGTTAACTATATTATAGATAGTTATACTTATCCTTAAGCGTATATTATAAGTAGTTTATAGCGAATAAGCTTTATATAGCTTTTTTATTACGGCCGATATTCTTTCTTTATTTATAGTATATAGAGTATAGGATAAATAGTATATAACTAGTATTATATTATAAAAATATTAAAAAATAATACTAAAAGTATATTAATTTATAGGGTTCTTGCCTAAGCTTAGTAGATATAATAGTCGTTACTTATTAATAGTTAAATAACTTAAAGATTTATTACTTATTAATAGTAGAATAGATATAAAAACTATTATATATTAATAGTTAAATAGTACGACGCGTGCTTTCTATATAAAGCGCGTTATTAATTTTTACTATAGTTTATATTAGCGTTATATAAAGAGCTAAAAAGTGCCTTAGTTTATTATTATATTAACGAAAAGGTTAGCGTTAATAAGTTTAATAATTATAATATATTTAGTATTATTAAAGGGTTTAACTAGTTAGCTTATCTAACTATATAGCTTTTTCGTAACGTTATCGGGAGCTATCTTAACTAAATTTAAAATATTAAAAACCGGAATATTACTAAAATTTAAGGTTATTTTATTTCCGATAATATCGCTCTAAGCTAATAAAAGTATATAATTAATAATAATAGCTAGTAATAGCGTAACGATATTTTCGCTAGGTAAATATATCTATTCTCTTATATAAATATGCGAATCCTAATAGTTTCTCTCGTAAAACTCTAAAATCTTCCCTAAATTATTAAGCGCGGATTTCTTATTAATAAATATAATAATTTTATTAATATTAATTAATATATTCTTAAGAGCGGGAATATTAAGTAAAATAGGTATAAGAATAAGGAAATCGATAACTTATTTATTACTAATATTAAATATTTTCGCTATATAACTTAAGCTAAGGGAAATATTATATTTAGTAAAATACTTATTAAAATATATTACCTAAATTAAGGTAATATTTATATCTTAAAATATTAAAGCTTACTTATTATAATATATTACGAAAAAAGTAAGTAAGTATTTAATAACTTAAACTAAACTATTATAATAAGTTACTAAGAAATTATTATCGGCCTCCTTAATATTTTTAGCTTTTAAAACTTCTTAAAATTAAATAGTAGTTTTAGAAATAGTTATAGGAGTTATAAGTTACTAAAAAGCGGAATAAGTTTACTTATTAGGGGTTCTAAGCACGCTTTATTAAATAGGAGTAAGAGGAATAATAAATCGCCTTATTAAAGATTTACTAAAAATAGGAGTTATTTTATTAACCTTAATCTCCTTTTTTATAGCTACTAATACTATTCGTTTTATCTTACTAAGGTAGTCGGTATACGAGATAATAGCTAGGATTCTCTTAATCTCCTCTAACTTTTTTAAATCTTAATAAACTTACCCGCTAACTAGGCCCTTAATATAATCTTTTATAATTTCTAATAGCGCGTATATATTATAATAGTTCTTTCTAGGTTATTTAGATTATAGAAAAATATTTCTTTTAATATTAGTAAGAGAATATAGTAGCGGGGGGCGGCTATAGTTTCTTATTAAGGTAGCTAGTACTTTAGAGGTAAAGCTAGCGGTAGAAAAAAATACTATAATAGTTTATCGAGTAGAATATTTAAGCGCTATAATTTTAGAAACTTTAAGTAAGGAGTAATCGAAGCTAAAATATTCGTTATTTAAAAGTAAGTACTTAGAATTATAATCCTTATTATTAAGAAGTTATTTTTTATTAGCTTATCTTTTTACTTTCTTATTAATATAATAGATATAACTATTTAATTTACTAAAAGATAGATTATAGCTTTCTACTCGGAGTGCCTATTTCTAAGTAACGAATATAGTACGGTTATTCGATTTCTAGTTATTAAATTTATAAATAAGTAATTTAAATAAATATTAAAGTTTAGCGAGGTTTCTAAATAGCTAAATAGCTTTTTTAAAGCTTTTAAATATAAGTACTAAGGGAGTATAAATTAGCTATTTGTAAAATAGCTTATAGTAAGTTTTATTATAAGAATAATAGAGATTATTATAAAGCGGATCGATTTTAAGTATAAAAGAAAGAAAAATAAAAAGAAAATAAATAAAATTAAAGAATAAAAGGGAATAACTATAAGGGGAATAGATATAATATATAGGAAAGATATAATAAAGATAGGAAATATAGAGGGGGATAATAGAGGATAAATAAAAAAGAAAAAAGGTAAGAGAGAAAAGGTAAGAAAATAAAAAAAAATCTAATATAAACGGCGACGCGTTAAGTTTATTATTTCCTAAAGATTTTACGCGTTTATTACTAGGTAACTTATTTACCTTATTCTAATAGCTAGTACTTTTTAAAAGTATTTATATATTTTTTCTTAGTAATATTTAGCCGGGCTTCTAACTTATCCTTTTCTTTCTTAAATTCTTTAATTATCTCCTTTTATTAAAAGTCCTTTTCGGCTACCTATTAATTCTTATTATTTAGGTATCTTTTTAAATATATAAGATACTTTATTTAAGTAATACCTTATTCTCTTTTAACTCTTCTCTTATTAAGGATTTATTCGATCTTATAATTATTAGTATTAAGCTTAGGGCTAAGTTATTCTCTTAAAGCGTTAGCTAATTAGAGTTATATAACTAATATAATAAGATAGATATTTATAAAATTATTAAGATTTAATTAATAAGCTAGATAGCTAATTTATTCGATTATACGGAAAGGCTTAGTTTACTATTCTAAAAGCTTTACTACTTATCTATTAGGAATAGAATATTCTTTCCTAAGTTTTAGCTAAACTTAATTACTAAGCTTAAACTTAAGCTTCTAATATTTCTTATTATAATATTATTTTATTATAGCTTAAGCGTAGGTAATAGAGATAACTACCTTATTTTTTAATATTTCTTAGGATCTAAGAGAAGCTTAATTACTTAAATAATAAAAACTATTATTTATCCGGAATCTAATAAGTAACTTACTTAGCGTAGTTTTAATAACTAAGGAGAAAGAGTTATTAAGAGAAAACTAAAAAGCTAGTAAGGCGTTAATTTATCGCTTTATCGGGAAATTAGTAGCGAAAAATCTAAAAGCGATTTTAATAGTCTAATTTTATTTTTTAAATAGATTATTAATTTAAAAATAATATATAACTAATATTAGAAATTTAGTACTAAAAGTAAATTATAAGGTTTTTTAAAACTTAGATATAAACTTTAAATCTTAATTAGAGATAATTTATTTTAGGAGTCCTTAATTATAATAGGTAAGCTTATAATATAGCCGCTAAGCTTATTTTTTAGCGGTAAAATAATTATATCCGGGAGTTAAAATATATATTTTCGAAAACTTATTAGTAATAATAAGGAGGGTATTATAAAACTTTCCTTTAAGTTTAAACTAAGGTAAGTTTTCCGAAAAGATTAAAAGGAGTTTAGTAATAAAGTTTATTATAATTATATAAAAAAAAATCGCTAGGGAATAAATCGGAACTATTTCCCTAAAAGGAGGCTATTTATTAATCTAATTATATTTATAAATATTATATTTATTTATAAAATTATTAATCTTCCTTTTTAGTTAAGGAATAATAAAATTAAAAAAAAGTTTAGCTTATATATATTTTTAATTAATATAAAATTTATAAAAATAATACTTAGAAATAATTTCTTTAGCGTAATTTTCGGGAATATAAAGTTATTATTAATTATCGATATCTTCGAAATATAATAAGCTATTTACTTAGATAAAAGGAAGTTTTTCCTAAAAGTTTTTATTTTTAAGTTACTTTAAGATTTTAAATTATCGTATATTAAGAAAATATCTTTCGGAAATCTTATATTAGAAGGCGTTATTAAGAATAGCTTTTAAAAAAATAAGTATATAGTTTTAGTTAATATAATCTTCCTAAATATCCTTAAGTTTTCCTTATCCTTTTTCCGGGATTACTTTAAAGGGGAGGCGTAAGAGAGAGTTTATAAGAATATTAAAAATACCTAAAATATATCGGACTTTAAAAAAATATTAACTTAAAAACTAAAAAGTAAAAGTAAGGTAATTATTACTCCTTATACTAATAGTAAAAAGAGAGGTTTATTTTATAATTACTAAAATTATAGTATAATTTATAAAAACTATAATTTTTAGTTTCTAAGTTCTAATTAAATAAGTCCGGAGTTTATAATAAGCTTATATTAAATAGGAGATTTTAAGTTTAGTTAGCTAATATTTAATTTTAGCTAGTTTAAGGGTATAACTAAAATAATAAATAAGTTTAATAAACTATTAGAGCGGAGCTAAAAATAATTTTAAGATTTCTTATTATCGATATAAAAAAGATAAGCTATAAAACCGTTCTCTTAAAAAATATCGATTTATAAAAAAAGTTAATAATTAGGAAAGAACTAACTAAAAGTAATATTATTATAAAAGGTATTAATAATATTATTAAAATAGTTAGTTTCTTCCTTTATTAGGATAGTCTTAGATTAAGAGGTAAAGGTATTTTTTTTCGGTTTAGTAATAGGTATTTTATTTTCCTATCCTTCTTAAAATATTACTATTTTACGTTTTTAAAAAAGGTTAATTTATTATATAAAATAAGGAATAAGATATCTTATCTATTTAACTAATCTAATCTATTACTTAAGATATTATAAGATATTAAAAAACTTAATATTTTATAAGGCTTTTACCCGAAATTAAGTATTTATTAGTACGAATTTATTAATATAATACCTTAATATTTCTATAAATAAGTAATAAAGGAATAATTTAAAAATAGAAAAGGAAAAATTTATACTAATAAAAAGATTAAAAACTATAATTAGATACTTAATATAATCTTTTAAAATATCGGAGAAGATTATTATATTATCGATATATCCGGCAGCGTATACTTTATATAGTTAGAGAATATAATTAACGAATTTTTATATATAAGTAAGAGAATTTTTATATTTTATAAGAGCGACTATAGCCCTCTCTAATTTACGGTAAGAAGTAATTATAAACCGCTCTTAGTAATCTAAATAGATAAGAAACTAATAAAAAAAGCTTCGAATATTAATAGTAAAAATAACTTTTTTACCCGCTAACTTATAAATTATATCTTAAAGGAGAGGTATTAGATATATATTAGGAATAGCTACGCTATTTAAAGCTCGTAAGTTATTAATAATATATAGTTTACCTTTTCTTTAAATAATAAAATATAGGCTAGCGAAAAGTAAAGCTTTAAGCGCTTATTCTATTTTACCTTATAAATATATATTATTATACTTTTTATTAAGGAAATCCTAATTAGGTTTATTTAATAGATAGGGATATAAACTAAGTTTTTTCTTATACTAATTATTAATAAGGGGGATTTTTAGATACTACTTAGGGGGTAGATTAATTAGTTTAGTATTTTCCTAAAGTTTCGGAAAGGAATCGTAAAGTTATTTTACCTTTCCGGATAATTAAAAATTTAATATATAGATTTTAACGCTATATTCTTCTTCGATTTCTAAAATATTAAGTATTTTAAAGATACCTAACTAATAAGGTTAACTTAGATTTAGAATATTAATAGGAGGTAAGTTAGTATTAGTTTCGCTAAATAATATTATTTAGTTTAAAAGAGAATCTAGCGTTAAATATTTATTAGGGTTATCTAAGGAGTCTTTCTTAGTAATTTATTAAGGGATTATAAAAAAAATTAATTATTAAGATTTAGTATAATACTAACCTTTTCTTTTCGTTTAAAAAAGATTAGTTTATTACTTAAGTTAAAAATAATTAAATAAAAGTAATTATAAATAATTAAACCTAAAAGGAAATAAGAGTTAGGGAAAAAGATAAAATTATAATTCTTAAAAGAATCTCTAATTAATATTAAAATCGTGCTTTTTAAAAAAGAAGGGATTATTATTACTAAAGCGGCTATTATATATTTATAAATAGCTAGTCCTTTATAAGTAAAATAATATTTAATATATATTCCTCTATAAAGTTAAATTTAAAGTTCTTATCGAGAGTTAAGAATATCGATTTTATAAGGGATCGAGAATCCTTATCTTAATAAAACTTTAATAGGAAAATACTTAATAACTTAAACGCTAGCTTTAAACTTACTAATATAAAACTTACCGTTAATTTTACTAATAATATATAAAGTAAAGGTAGCTTAATTATAAGTTAAGGCTAATTTAATATTATTTAAGCTTTAAATTATTATTAAATTATAATTAACGTTATTAAACTTATTAAGTAAGTTTTTCCTAATAAGAGATTTATTTACTTTAATATCGATATATATTTCTATAGCGTTAGAAGGTTTATTTTTACTAAATATTAAAATCTTTATATAGGAAAAATAGGAAACTTATTCTAAAAGAAAATTAGTTATTTAAGGAGTAGCTTTAATAATAGGAAGGTTTTTAGGAAGGAGGTTTTTAATAATATTAAAAAGTTTTATCTTATATTTCTTAAGATCTAAAATAAGATAATATAAGTTATTAGCTAGTTACTTATCCTTTTTAGCCTTAAATAATTTAGATAAGTTAGTTTTATTATCCGGATTATATTCTAAAATATTAAGAATTATATTATATATCTTAGAAAAGATTATAAAGATTTTATCGGTATTAGAATCTTATTTAGTAAGTTCGTAAGTAAGATTAATAAAGATAAGATTACTTTTTAAGCTTTCTTTATTTTTTTTTAGGAAAAGCTATTTTATTTTTACTTTAAACTTAATATTCTTATTAAAAGGTTTCTAAGTATTATCTATTAGCTTTCTAAAAAAGTTATTTAGTTTACGATCTAGTTAATAGTTTAGATTTCGCGAGGATTTCTCCTTAGAATTATTTACCTTATATTTACGTTAAAGTAACTTACCTAAAGCTATATATTAAGTAGCGTTATTCTATAAATTACCCTAAATTCCTTTAATTAGCTTAGTTTAGAGGTTTAGAATAAGTTATTTATATTTATATACCTAATTATCTAAAATATCTTTATTAGTTAGCTATTAGAAAGTTTTTTAAAATAAGATATTAAGTTAAGAGAAGACGATTATTAATATAGATTATTTAGGATAAAGAGCTACTTAAGCTATTCTTTTTATTTTAAATATTTATAATCGGAAATCCTTTCTAGTAAGTATATCTTAAAATATAAAGCTCTATTTTTATATAATAAGAGCGGTAATATTAAGTTAGATAGTAAACCTTTTTTAAAAAGCTTTTACCTATTTTTAAATTCTAAGATTAGGAAAAGTAAGTTCTAATCTAATTTAAAAGTTTAAATCTCCGGAATACTATTTTATAATATATCTTTTAAAAAAAAAGGGAATAAGTTATATAAGTTTATCTACGTAATCCTCGCTTTAAGTAATAACTTATTTTAAAGCGTTTATAAATCGGTTAATATTTTAGTAAATAATAATTTAATTAGTTTTTTTAATCTAATTAAAAGTAATATTAAAAATACTAATAAGCTTAAACTATCTAATATTTTTAGCTTATAACTTAACTTATTATTTAAATAATTTTTATAAATTTAATTAATTATATAATTATAAATTATTATCTAAGTTAATATATTTAAGGTAATTTAAGTTTTAAAATATAATATTATAAGAGTAGAGTACGTTATTAACTATCTATACTATTCTTTCCTTTTCCGCGGAAAGTAAAGAAGGTTTTCCGGAATTAAATAATATTATAGGAGGATCTAGAAAATACTACCTCTTCGAGGTATTCTTCCTTAAGGTAAATAGTTTTCTTTTTAGAGAGGATTCTTATAGCGTAAAGGTTTTCTTACCTTTATCCTAAGAGGAGGTTTCCTCCTTACTTTCTTCCTAAAAGGGGATTTCGGTATTTTCCTTACTTTTTTCTAGTAAAGTAAGTAGCTTATTTTTTCCTTTAATATTACTTATAATTTAAAAGTATTCTTAAATAAGGGGTAGCTAGTTTTCTAAAAGAATTTTAAGTAAATAAGGGATACTATTAAATATATATTTTAGTTAATTTACTTATTTAAATAATTAATTATAGTTTATTATAATATTTAGATTAGTTAGGAAAAGTTTAATTATAATAAGTAACTTAGTTCCTTAGGGATTATTTTAATATAGTAAATATTTTCTAATAAGCTTAGTTTCTTTATATTATAAAAAAGGAAATTTGCCTTTAAAAGGGTAAGGTTTCTTTACTATTTTATAAATATTAAAAGTATAAGCTTTTTCTTTCCTAGCTATAACTTCTTCCTCGATTACCTTAAGGAGTTTAGGGGTAAAGAAATAATATATAGCTAGGGTTAAGTAATAAATATAATAAAGCTTTCTTTTAAGCTAAAAATCTACGCTTATAAAGTTTTATTAGTAAAAAATATTTTAAATTTAACTTACTACCTTAATAGCTAGAAATCTATAAATTAGTAAAACGTAGAATTATTACTAGTTAATATACGCTTATATATATAATTTACTAATAATTATATATACTAAGCTAGCTATTAGATATAATATATAGGAAAAAGAGACGGGCTAGCTACTAATTATTAGATTATAAAATAGCTATTATAAAAAATATAAGTATAAGTAAAAGTTTTTTAAGAATTAAAATAATAACTATAAAAAAATCTAAATTACTACTTAAAGGAATATTAAGCTAATTATATAGCTAGGAGCTTAAGGAAGATTTCCTAGTATAATCCTAAAAATATTTACCTAAAAGGATTTTATAGTAATTTCTAAGTATATTAGTAAAATAAAAATTTCCTAGTACGCGGTAATTTCCTAATATATAGGGATTTCTTAGTAAAATCCGGAGATTTCTAAAAGTATATTTTAATACTAAATCTTACTAGAAATCTTAATAAAATCTTAAAAGTTATTATAGAGAAATTCTAAGAGGAAATCTTAGTAATTTCCTAAGCGTAAAGGTAATAAAGTTTCTAGGGGAAATCTAAGTAAAATCTTAAAGCGGGAAATTCTAAGAAATCTTAGGGAAATATTATAAGAGGTTAGGCGATTTATAAGGGTATTATTATACGTCCTATATTATAAAGCGGAAATACTAAAAAGCGAATATAATAATACCTCCTCCTTTAACTTTAATTTTATACTTATTTATAACTCCGCTACGATAATTTAGCTATTTTTTAAAATTAGCTATTATAAGGTTTATTATAAGATAATAAAACTTTTATATATACTTAAGCTATACTAATAAGGCCTTAATAAATTAGATTATTAAGGCTACTTTAATTAAATATAAGAATTTAGTTTATAGCGATAATAATAGCTAAGAGGATAAGTAAGTTATATAAACTCCGTATTAAACTTAGTTTACGTATACTTTTATTATTACGAAATCTATTTTAAGGGAAATTTTAGCTTTTAAATTATTAGTTAATACTTAACTTATTAAATATATAAAGTATTAAGTATAAGCGGGGTTTAACTTAAAGCTAAGGTAACGCTTAAAGGGAGGGTTTTACTTTAAGTCTTTTAATTTTTCCTCTTTTTAAAATATATATAAAATAGTTTTAAGCTATATAAAGTATACTAACGTATAAATTATTATTATTATTAATATTAAACTTTTATTATTATAGTTTTTTAGAAAGTAGGAAAAAGCTTAGAAGTTTATTAAACTTTAAGTAGCTATTATCTTATCTCCCTTTTTAATATTATAAGAAAGATTTTTAAAATTATAATAATAAAAAAGATATCTTATATAGTAAAGTTTATAAAAATCTTATTATAAAGTTAAATAAGTAACTAGCTTAACTAATTTACTAATAATACTTTACTTTTTTTAATAAAGTTAATTTATACCGCTTAAAGCTTTTAAGGCTCCGCTTCTTTTCTAATATTAAATATAATAAACGCTTTTAACTATATTTTATATTTTAAGGTAATAAAAATCCTTAACTTTTTTAGTTTCCCTAAATAGATTATAGCTTTTTTCCGCTTTTATCTTTTTAACTATACTTTCTGCTTAAAAGTTAATAGTAAATTATTAAACCTTTTTCTTATTTTTACTAAAGTCTTTTAAAGCTCCTTACTCTTTTTAGTATTATTTATCTTTTATATCTTATTTTTTTATAAGCGCTTAGAATAAATCAGTTATATATATATTTATTATTAAATTTATAAATAATATTAATATTTTTAATATTAAGTATATTTTTACTTAGGTTTATTATTAGCTTAAATAAGCTTAAGGTATTTACCGTAACTAAGTAATAGAGTATAAAATAACTTTTTAGCTACTTAAAAGTAAGCTTTTTTATTTTATAAAAGCCCGCTCCGCTAATATAACTTTATTAACTCTTAATAAAATTATTATTTAACTTATATAAAAAGTATATATATTTAAAATTTAAATTTATTATAAATTTTAATAAAAGCCTTACTTTTGCCGCTTTATAAAAAAGCTTAATTATTAATAGCTAACTTTAACTAAGCTTACCTTATCTATTTAAAGCTTTTTACTCCTTTAAGCGAGGGAAATTTATACTAAAGTTATTAAGTTTATAATTACTTTTAGCACTATAATTTACTCCGCTTTAACTTTACTAAGTAAGGAACTTAAAAACTTTATTTTTTAATAGCTAGCTATAACTTAGTTTAGGTACCTTTATATTATCTCCGAGGTATATTAAGCTACCTTTTCTTATTCTATTAAGTCTAAAACCTTTATCCCCTTTATAAATATTTACTTATTTTACCGCGCTGCTTATAGCTATTAACTTTTTTATATTAAAAAACTTATAGCTTATATTTACTCCGCTTTTAAAAGAATCTTTATATACTTTTATATATAAGTCCTTCACTCCTTAATATCTATAAGAAGCTAACTTTATTAATATAGAATAACTTAAGAGGTTTTAAGGTATATATAGTATATATACTTAAGGTTATAGTTTATATATAGCCCGCGCTTATCCCGCGCGCGGCGCTAACTAATCGTATATACTTATATATACCCCGCGCCTATTATATATATAGGCTTAACTAAGCACCTTTACGTAACTTAGCTATTTAGGCGTAGCCCGAATCCTTTATATACCCCGCCGCTTTAAGAAAAAAGTATTTCCGGCCGCGGTATATATATATAAGGTATAAGTTAAAATACCCCTTATATAGAAAATTTTTCTTCCTTTTTTTTCTTTTTCTCCTTAAGCTAGTTATATTATTTTTATCTTACTAAGTAAATTTTTCTTTAAGCCTTATATTTTATTATTCCGCTATTATATTCTTATAATTTTTTTTTCTATTATTATTATTTTCTAAGCTTTTTATAGCTATTTTTTTTTCTATTATTATTATTTTTAAGCTTTTTATATTTATTAAGTTATTATCTTACCGCCTTAATATATTATTTAGTTAGCTATAATTACTATTTTATATAATAAGTAAATACGTTATAAAGAGGGATTTAAATAATAAAAATATTATTATATTATAAAAGGTAGAATATTTATATACTCCTTATATTTAAAACCTTTATAATAGCTATAATATTAACTATTAACGCGGTTATAAAGTAGCTTATAAGGTATATAAGTAGCGGCGAAGATAATACTTTTAAGAAAAGTACTTTTTTATTATAAATATACGCTTATAGCAGGCTATCCGTAACTTATAAATAATAATTAAGGAAAGATAAGCTATTATTTTATTTACTTACCCTTACGCTAAAAAAGTCCCTAGCTAGCGCGCCTAGCTTATATTAAAGTTTCTTACTTATATTAACTACTTATAAATTATACTAGCCGCTACTTATATTATACTACGCCTAGTAACTAACTTTTACGCCCTTTTTACGCCTAAATAATAATAGTTCTTTACGCTTATCCTTATTATTAGTAATATAATCGCTATATTTACTTTATATACCTTAACTTATAATATATCCTTAGTAATAGTATAATATTAATAATAATAATAGTAATAATAGGGCGCCTTTACCGCTAGCCTTAACTTTTTCGCTTTATAATATAAAATATCTTTTTAATAATAAGAAGAATAATAATAATAGATTCTTAAATAATAATAAGATAAGCGGGCTACTTAGATTATAAATTATTAAGCGGATATTAATATATAGAAGCGGGAGAATAAGGAGAGGAATAATATCTTTTATTAAATAATTATAGCACTAACTAATCTATATAATATATTAAGCCCGCCCGCTACTATATAATATATAATTTTTACTAATTTATACGCGTTACCTAGCTTTTAATTACTTAGCGCTTATATATAATACTTATCCTCTCCTTTTATTATATATTAATAAAGTAAGTTTACGCTAATATTTACGCGTAGCGCGCGCGGCCTAAGAGTAAGATAAGTAAAACTCCTATTATTAATATTATATTAAATATTCTCTTTACCTTAAAATACGCCCTCTCTTACCTAAGAATATATTTATTATAAGTTAATATTAACGCTAAGCTATAGCTAATATTATAAAAATTTCCTAAGTTAATTAATTATAATAAAGGATTATAAAGAGGAGGCGGAGGAGGTAAATATTAACTTAAAGCTAATATAAGAAAAAAGGAGAAGCAAGCGGATAAGGAATAAAGGGGAATAAGAGGCAGAGGGGTAATATTATATTTATATAATAAAAAAAAGTTACTTAAAGGGGATAATTAGCTATAACAGGCGCTTAAATAAATATATAATTAAGTTTACTTAAAGCTATTATAAAAATATATATCTTTTTATATAAATTTAAAGTAATTTAATATTACGTAATATTTAAAGCTATTAAGTAGCTCCTAAATTAAAATAATATAACTTTTTTATTTTATAAAGATAAGTTAATAAGGTATCCCGCCTTATAAGCGCTAACTTTTAGCGTTTTTTATAATAAGGATTTCCTTAACCTTATATTTATTAAAAGATAGGTTATTATAAGAGAGATAAAAAAAGGGATTTAGCTAGGAGTTAGTAAATAATTAGGATAATAAAAAGTTACTAATAGCACGCTTAATAAAGTTAATATAGAAAATAAGGTAAATATTAAGTAATATATTAAAAATAAGAGTAAATAGCGTTAATATAGCTATTACCTTATAGTTACCCTTAAAATAATTAAGCTTTTAAGATAGATAGTTAGATTATATATAAGTAAAATTAAGCTATATAAAGTTACTAATTTAAAATTATTTTATAAGTTAGCGAAACTTATTTAAGGAGTCTTATTACCGCTACTAAGCTTAGGCGATAAAAGCTTATATTAGTTTAACGCTATTATAAAAAAAATAAATAAACGCTATAGCTTAGCTTTTTAAGGAAAAGATAGGGGCGGCCGCCTCCGCTAGCTAATTAAGAAAGGTAATATTAAAGCTATAAAGTAAGTAGTTAAAATTAATATTTATTATAAATAAGTCTTAATTATTTAAGATAAGCTAGTAAGTAAGTAAGTAGCGTAGCTAGTTAAATTATAAGAAGAAATTATATAATAAAAAATAGCTTATACTTTTTAGTTTATATATTTTATATTATTATTAGTTTAGGGGTAATATATTATAGAAAGTAGCTTATTAACTTTAGTAAAATAATAAAAAGTAAATTAAAAATAGCTTATTTAATTAAAATTATAATTAGAAATTAACTTATAAAGGAAGCTATAAAATTACTATTAGTATTAGATAAAACGCTTAGTATATTACTTAGTATTTATAAATATTATAGCTTTAAGCTAAATATATTTTAATAAGTAATTTATAATAACTATTAGAAAATAAAGCTAAGACTTTAAGGCGGCGAGTAGCTTAATTATAAAGTTTATAAAAAGGGTTATTTAGAATTATTTAAAAAGGGGTAGCGGCTAAAGTAACCCTTAATAGCGCTAATAATTAAGGTAATTTTTATAATAATAATAATTATAAATAAAATATACTATATTTATAAATATACTATTTAAGTAAAACTTATATTAAAAAAGTATAAAAGTAATATTCTTATTAAGGTATCTTATTATAAAAGAATTATAAGTTTATTAAATAAATATAATAGTTAGGAGTTTCTATTTAGGGACTTAGAGATAGCCCTAAAATTATAATTATTTATAAATAAAGATAAAATAGTCTATAACTTATTTATAAATACTTACTTTTAGCGGAAACTTCTAAGCGCTTAACTAAACTACTTAATAATATATATAATAAAAGGAATCGGCATAGAGAGCCTCTAACTAAAAGTCTTATAAGGTCTTATTATAAAAAGGGGCTAAAGCGTTCTAAGTAAAAAGTATAGTTATAAAAAACTAAAATAAAGCTAAGCTAGATTAAACTAGCTATAACTTAAAAAAGTAAATAGATATAAGCTATATAATTTAACTAAAGCGCTCCTTTATCTTATAGTAATTTTATTCTTACTAAAAGAGCGTATTAAGCTATAACGCTTATATATTAAGATAGTACTAAAAGCGGAAGTTAAAAAAAGTAAATATCTTAGCCTAATACGCTTAATATTCTATTATAGCCTTAAGTATAGTAAAATACTTTAAGGCCTTATAATTTATAAAAATAAAAAATAGTTAGGTAACTTTATATAACTTAGTAAACTACGCTTTAAAGTAAGAAATAATAGTAAGAAATTTTTTATTATAAATTATATAATTTTATTTTATAAGTAAAAGTTTCTTAGAGTAATATATAATAAGTTAAAAGATATAATTTAAGCTAAACTAAGAAAAGCACCTACTAATTACCTTACTAGAATAGTTAGCTTTAATAATAGTATTATAATCTAAATTTTACTAAGTAAAGATAAAAGTAAAGATAAATACGGACTTAAGCGTATCGAAAGTAAGCTAATATTTATTAGTTTAGTAGAAAAGCGCGCCGCGTTTTATAAGCTTAACTAAAAGGGCTATAAGGTCTAAAAAGTAAAATATAAAATTATAATAAAAGTTAGTAAACTTAAAAAAACTATATATATTTTAAATATAAGTTAGCGCCTCCTATTCTAAAATTATAAAGATTTTAATAAGGTCTAGCTATATTTTTTTACTAATATAAATAATAAACTTTAAATACTTAACCTTAAAAATAATAAAGTTATATTTATTAAAGTTAAGGAAAAGCTTAGCTTAATAAAGATATAAGAGTATAATATATATTTTACGCTAATAATTAGAATAGAAACTTCTTAAATAGATAAGGATATTATCTAAGTATATTATAATAAAGTCCCTTAAGAAGTTACTAAAAGTAATATTAATATAACGCTAAAATATAGCGGGCGCGCTTATAAGGCTAAAAAAGTAAATAAAGTATTTAAATAAATTAAACTAAGTATAGAAAGCTATAAAATATTCCTTACCTTTTATAATATAAAGCTTATAAAAAATAATATAAATATTAAGTTTTATAAACTAATAAGTACTTAAAAAGCTATAAAGCGTCTCTTTAATAAGTAAAAAAAGATAATAATCTTACTTTATTACCTTATTTAAAGCGTAATAGTTAATATAAAAGCGCTACTTATTTTTTAGCTTTTATATAAATAAGATAAAGGCGGCCGCGGATAATAAGCTAGCGCGGATCTATTTTTTATTTATTAAGTTAATAATTTATTTCCGAATTTTAAGGAGATATTTATAAGGTATATTATAAAGTAGGCCTTAAGGTAAAAAGGGTAAGGAACTATTAGGTTCCTAGTAAAGTTAGATATAATAATTATAACTATTATAAGAAGGGGGTAATATACTTATTTTCTCCTTATTAAAAAGGTTAATAAAATCTAATATTTTAAAAAATAAAAAGAGGCTTATAATTAAGGTAAAAGTTATAATATATAAAATACGAAAAATATCTTATAAGCTAATAATAAGGAATTAATAATTAATACGCTACTAGGATTCGCGGCGAATAAAGGCTATAAAAACGGAGCTAAGGATAGCTATAATAAAGTAAGTAACTTACTAAAATTAAAAATATAAGATAACTAATCCGCTAGTAAAGTAAACTATAACTTCCCGCTTATTAGGATATAGTAAAATATTATTACGCGCTATCTAAAATAAGCTAAAGATTAAGTTTTAAATAAAGCTTAGAATTATATATATTATTATAAGTAATTACTAGCTATTAATATTAGCTATAAAGCGGATAAGGTAATAGATAAATAAATATAGCTTAAAATATACGCGCTATTAGTAATATATTTATATAATAATATAAATTACTTATAAGTAAGAAAAGGGAATTCGCTTTAGCTAATAGCGCTATATAAAAAATTCGCTTATAATAGCGTAATAGTTATAGCTATTATCCGCTTATATAATAATAAAAAAAATAGAATTTATAAATATAAAACGAAAAAAAGAAAGTAAGTTTATATTCTAACTAATATTCGTAAAATAATTATTTAATATTTTATAAATAATATTATTATAAGAGTTCTCCCCTTTTAAGAGACTTAGTATAAAAAGGATTTATTTCCTTAGTTTAAGGCGGGGTTCTCCTTTTTCTTTATAATATCTATAAAGCGGACTAAAAAGGCTAGTAAGGGAGGATTAAGCTTATACTTACGTAAGAAATAGCTAATACTATTATAGCGAAAATAGCGGCCCTTAGCGCGCTACTTTATAATCTTATTACTATTAGCCTTAGTTACCTAATAATAAGTTTTACCGCTATAGCTATTTTAGCCTTAAAAAAAAGGATTACTATATTTACTAAAGCGTAGCTAAGTGCTAGCCTAATATATATTAGTTATTAAGGTATTTTAAGATAGCTTAAAAGCGGAGGGTAAGGGTATTTAGCTTTTATCTTTAAAGCGGAATAACTTAATATTTATAATAATAACGCGGATCCTAATAATAATAATAATATACTTAGTTAGGAGAATATTACGCTTTATATAATATTAGCGAAGGGCTAAGGTAAGGGTATAATAAAAGCGTATAACTTTAATCTTATTAGCTTATTTAGTATTATTTACTAAAATAAGCTTAGCTTTAAAATAAATAAGAAAGTTAAAAAAAAACTTAAAAGCGCTTTAAGCGAGGTATTTAAGCTTTATTATAGCTATCTAATATTAATATAAGTTAGTAAATATAATATTAAAGTAACTTAGCAAAGAATTAAAGTTATACTTATATTTAGTATTTTACTTAAAAAATAAAGCTACTTTAGCTTAAATTATAAGAGATAAGTATTAATATAAAAATACTTATTAGTTATAAGTAATACCGATAAAGGCCTAGTTTACTTATAGCTTATAAAATATAAGAGAGCGCTATATTAAAAAAAGGTTCTTATCGCTATTAAATAGTAAGCTAAGAGGTAGCGGCTTATAGTAAGGTTATAACTATTATTATTTAAGAAGCTATATAAATTAGTACTATTAATATATAAGGCTTTAAAGCTCTGCGATAATAGCTTACTACTTTAAAAGCTAAGCGATAATAGCTTATTAAGTATTAGGGTTATTTATAGTTAAAGTTATTTTATTATAAAGGTCCTATACTCCTTAATATTTATAAGAAGCTAACTTTATTAATATAAAATAACTTAAGAGGTTTTAAAGTATATATAGTATATATATTTAGGGTTATAGTTTATATATAGCCCGCGCCTATCTCGCGCGCGGCGCTAACTAATTATATATACTTATATATACCCCGCGCCTATTATACGTATAAACTTAACTAAGCACCTTTACGTAACTTAGCTATTCGGGCGTAGCCCGAATCCTTTATACTCCGCTAATAATATAGAAATTAGCCCCGCCTTATTTATATTCCTTTTAAATCCCTCCGATTCTTTTTTATTACTTAAGTGCGGACTTTA
Source organism: Ophiocordyceps camponoti-saundersi (nom. inval.) (assembly GCA_003339415.1). Lineage (NCBI taxonomy): Eukaryota > Fungi > Ascomycota > Sordariomycetes > Hypocreales > Ophiocordycipitaceae > Ophiocordyceps > Ophiocordyceps camponoti-saundersi. The sequence goes on from PDHQ01000174.1 coordinate 52,814, forward strand.
GATATCTTCTCCTAATCCCTTAAAACTCTAAAAGCTTATCTTTACGAAAAGTAATAGCTTTGCTAAAACTCTAAGAAAAAAAAGCTTTAAAAATATAGCTAGTTTTTTAAATATTTTACTAATAAACCGCCCTAATTAAAACTTAGCTACGCTTTATAAATTTATTAAAGTTTTCTAAAATTCCTTAATAGCGCTTTAACTTAGTTTTATAATAATAAAATTAGCTTTAATAAGTTTTTTTATACTTATAATATTTTTATAATTATAAATTATTATTATTTTTATAATAATAAAGAAAATAAAATAGTAACTTACTTTACTTTATATTATAAACTTACTATTTATAAAAAAACGCGTTTTTTTATACTTTTTATAAGTTTAATTTAAAACTATAAAAACTTTAATAAAGCTTTTAGCTATAAAGCTATTATAAGCCCTCTTACTTTATAATTTATTTACTTATAACGCCTCTACTAATTTAACTTTTTTATATTATTTTATAATATTTAAATATATTAAAATATTTAAATATAAAGTTTAAGTATAAAGGATAATTTTTAATATTTTTTATTATATAATTATTATTATTTATTTACTTTATACCTTACTTTTACCTTTACTTTTTATTTTACTTAACCTTACTTAGCTTACTTAGCTTATTTACTCTTTTTCCTACCCCGCCTTTTACTTTACTTACGCTTAATAATACTTTTAATTTTTATAAGCTTATCTTCTAAGTTATTATTATTACTCTCCGCTATATATTTTAACGCTATTAACGCGGATTTTATAAAAGAAAGCTTTAATATTTAAATAAAATCTAGCTTAGGCTTTAGCTTCCCCTTAACCGCTCCCTCCGCCTTTATCTTCCTCGCTATTTTCTTATCTTTTTTTATATTATTTATCTCCTCCGCTCCGCTTACTTTTTTTATTTCGCCTGCCCCCTTAACTCTATCTTACCCCTCCTTATCTCCTCTAACTATTATTTACTCTAATCCGCTTTCTAATATTAATATAATAAGAATTAGTATTTAAGCTATAGCTTTATTTTTTACTTTTAACTTTTTCTTTAGCTTTAGCTCCTACTCCCCTTTTAAGCGATTTAAGTTAAAAATATATTAAAGCTTAAAAATATTTTTTAAAATATATTTAAATTAGTTAATTTTAATATAATCTATTATTTTTTAATTAATATTATTTTATATTTAGTAAATATTATATATTATATTATATTTAAAAAAATAAAAGTTTTATATTTTTAAGTATATTTTTAATTAAAATTTTTATAAAAATTTTATAATAAAATCTTTCTAAGTAATAATAATAATAATAATAGTAATTATTATTATTATAAATATTACCGCTATCGCTATTATTATATCTCCTACATTTATTATAGATTTTATTATTATTATTATAATTATTATTATCTAAGCTAGCGCCTCCGCCCTTATACCTTTTATTACCGCTTTTACTTTCTCTTTTATATTTATTATTATTACTACCTTTACTTATAGTCTAATTATTATATCTATTATTATTACTATTATTATTATTACTTTACTCCCCTCCCCGCCTCTTATTTTACTTATACTAATAGTTATCTATCCGCTTAATATTCTAAAGTAAGCTAATATTAATATCTAAAACTCTTAGGGAGAAGTATTAATAATTATAATAATAAGAGTAATATTAAAAGCGGCCGCTAAACTAGCTAACTTTACTAAGGCGCTTACTTAAGATATTATTATTATTATATTAAGTTAAAGCTCCGATATTCTATTCTATCTTTATATATTATATAAATTAACTTAGATTTTTTTTTATTATTTACTATTAGCTATATTTAAAATTTTACTTTACTCCGCTTTACTTTATATTTATTAGTAAGTTATTTAGCTATCTTCTTTTATTAATATACCGCGCTATTTTTATTATAATAGCTTATAACTTTTTTAAATATATTTATAACTTAGTTAGTACTCTAAGCTTTAACTTTAACTCCGCTCCTAACTTTTAATATTACTTATTTTTTAATATTTATATTAGGCCTTAATATAATTATAATAACTAGCTAATTATAAGCTTATACGCTTTATTAGCTTTATATATAATTAGCGCCATATAATATTATTTACTTTATTATTTTTAATATAAAACTTTATAATTATATAGTTAGCTAAGCTATATATATAATATAAGGGAGGTTATAAAGCTTATTATAGATAATCTTAAGTATATTTATTGCTATTACTTTATTAATATAGCTACGTAACTTTTTTACTTTCTTTTTATTATAAAGGTTAAAAGGAAAGGTTAAAAAGGGGGTTAGAAATATACTTTTTTCTAAAAATAATAAAAAGAAGAAAAAAAGGAAAGGAAGAGGGAGGTAGAAAAGAAAAAGATATAGCCCCCCCCTTTAATTACTAATAGATAATAAAGCGGATACCCCGCTATTCTGCCCTACCCCCCCCCCCCCCCCTCGGACCTTTCCTTCTCCGCCCCGCCTCGTACCGCCTCGCCTCGCACCGCCCCGTACCGCCCTTCTCCTCTTTCCGCCCTATACCTTACGGACTTTCCTTTCTCCGCACTCCCCTTCTTACCTTATTTTCTTATATTATCCGAGACTACCCCTAGGTAGTAGGCTCGTTATATTATACCGCCGCTAGCTACCGCTATACCCTTATATAAGCGTATAGTAAGCTTTTCCTTTTATAGTTTTAGGGTTTTGCCTTACTTTAGGGGATTTTTCCTACTTAATATATTATAAAAGCTTTAGATATTATAAAGGCCCCTAGCGTATAAATAATAATAATAATTAAATATAGAGATTTAGTTTATAATAATAATAGCTAAATAAATAAGTAAGCTATATAAACTTTATACTAAACTTAGTTTACGCGTATTTTTACTATTATAAAGTTTATTTTAAGAGAAATATTAGCTTCTAAATCGCTAATTAATACTGAAGTTATTAAATATATAAAGTGCTGGGTATAGGCGGGGCGCCGGGGACTAACTTAAAGCTAAGGTAACGCTTAAGAGGAGGGTTTTACTCTAAGTTCTCTAGTTTTTCCCCCTTTTAGAATATATATAAGATAGTTTTAAGCTATATAAGGTATATTAGCGTATAAATACTATTATTATTATTATAAATATTATTATTAAAATTTATACTAGGGGCTAGAACAGCTTCTAGGACTATTATATATAAGGAGGGGGAAAAAACCGGGCAGGGCCCGGGGGAAAACCCCTTACTTATAAGGTAGGGGCCTAATAAGGTAAAGATAATAAGTAGAAAAAAGGGCTATTATAAGCCTTACTTAAGCTTATAAGGCTATAATAGAATAACAGACTAAGATAAGGCCTAAAAGGGTACCTTATAAGAATAAGTAAGTTACGTAAAGGTATATACTAAGGTTAGCTATAAGGCTATAAATTAGTAAGTAAGTAAGGTAATATATACTTTATTACTAAAGTATAAATAAATAAAAGCTAGGTAGCGTATAGCTTCCTTCTCTTTCTTTTCCCTTATAGGTATACTTATAACTATAAATAATATTATAAATAACTTAATATATACCGCTATATAGCCTCTTATTAGCTTAAAACTTAACTAATATTATAATAAGGAAGGTAAAAGTTAATATTAGATATTATCTCTCTATACCCCTTTATATCTACTATACGATATATATATAGAGGATAGCATAGATATAGGGAAGCCTCTAACGAAATATATATTAATACCTAAGTCGTGCCTCGTATAACTTAGGAGGTAGGAGGTAGCTTAGATAAGAAGAAGGAGGGTATAGAAGTAGAGTATTATCTAGCTATATAGCCGCTCTTCCTCGTACGATAAAGGAAAGGTATCTATCTCTAATTATACTTAATATAGGTTACCTTCGCTTTCTCTTACCTATACGTATATATAAAGACTACTTAATACTAATTAGTAGTTATACTAGTTATTATTAGTTAATTATAGATTAGCTAGAGTAATAAGATAGGTATTGTACGATACTAAAGAGCCCTTGTGCCCGCTATCGACCGATACCTGTACTTTTACCCTACTTCTTAATACTAGTTTTTACCGAAGAGCTATTTTTTTTTTTTTGCCCGGTGCTACTATTAAGACTAAAAGATTAAGGTAACGTACGATACTTACTAATAATAAAGTCCTTACCGAAGAGCTATATTTAGCCCGGTACTTTTTTATTAGTCGCACGATATTACCTTTAATAGCGTTCCGGAAACGTAATAACGATAATATAGCTTCTATAACCCTAAAAATTAAATAGGAAGTAGTAAATACGTTAACTATAATAACGGTAATAAACGAGACTTTAGCTTTATATAACGAAATAATAAAAGGAAGTAAAGTTAACCCTCGTATCTAAACTTAAAGCATAAACCCGCTTTATTAAGATATATAACCTAACCTTATATAACCTCCCGATAAGATCGAATTAATAACGTTTATTACTCGGCAGATATACGATATTATATACTTTAACCTTTATAAGGAAAACCTTCTTTATATAATCTAATCGAAGCTTTAGGGATAAACCTACTACTAGCTAAAATATATTTACTATATATTCTTAAAAAAACTAACTTAAATTATAGTCGTATAATATATCCCGCTTATCGGAAACGGTATATTAATTAAACGCTTTATATAACTTCTTAAGATTAAACCGGAAGACGTTTTACGCCCTAACCCGTAAGGAGCCCCTTCTATATAGTTAGACTACCCCCCCTTTTCCGAACTAACTCTTCTAGATCGTACGATACGAGCTTTATACTTAGTATAGCCCCCCGAGTTAAGATATATCTTAATATAGCTACTATAAAATATCTTAGCTAAACCCCTACTTCGTACTACCTTTACGTAAAAGTTAACTACTTTATATAACTTAAATATATAGCTACTTTTAGTAACCCTAACTTAAACCCTCTTAGAACCGATAAATTAAGCTTTAATAGGTATCGTATAAGTTTATATATTACTACTAATACGAAAGGTAGCAAATAAACTAATCTCCTTAAATAAGGTTACCGCCTTCCTTAAAAGTTAGCGAAAAGATTAGAACTATATAGGGCGGCTATATAATATACTAATCGATAAGGCTAGGATTTTTATTAGCTATTACTCCCGTATTAATATAACGGAAAATTAATTCTACGCTATTTTTCTAGATATCCTTTTAGATAAAGCTTAGGACTATTATTTATACTTTATTAGATCGGATAAAAAATAAGATAAAATTTATATTTTTTTAGATACGTACTTTAATACTTATACGAACTATTCGTTATACTAAATAGATTAAACTACTCTATCTTTTAATATTATACGATAAGAAAACCCTAATAAAATTATAATAAATTTACTCGATACCCTTTTTAATAAACTCCGACTTATTTAATAAGCTTTTAGATCCGATTATTAAGGAGAAAAGTAACTTCTTACTATTATCGTACGAGCTTATTATAGCGTTCTAAAACTCGAATTAGCTATAATATTCTAAGATATATCGTACGAAATATTTATTAATCGCCTTTATTCCTCCCTTACTATTACTACGGATAAAACTACTAACTAGTTCTTTATCGAATAACGCTACCTTAATTATAATAAGTATTATACGAACCCTAGATAATTTTTTTTTACTCCCTGCTAACGACGATTGCCCCCTATATAACGTTTTTCCCTATAGCGACGCCGGTTCTAACCTCGTATAATATAAAGGTACTTTATATATAAAAAGGAAAAATATTAGTTTATAAACTATAAGTTAAATAATATCTAACGCGTATATAAGTAATACCTTATTAATTATAAAAAAACTAGCTAGGACCCCTTTATAGAGGAAGAATTTAGCGTATTCCTTTTATTATACGAAAATTCTAATAAATAAGATTCCTAGTTTTTATAATTATACGATAAAGACTCCGATATTAAAAAAGAAATCGTTAGCAGCGAAAACGCGGTTTCGTTTTTTACTATAGCGGCTTATATATACCGCCTTATAAGCGATAATATCTACTAACTAAAAGCCTTATTAATTCCCGCGGAATAATTCCTCCTTTCCGATACGTATCGTATAATATACTAAAGCGAGCTTTAAGATATAGGAGCTATATAAATCTTGACCGTAAGTAAACTATAAGCAGAAGCTTATATCTAGGAATACCCTTATACGATTATTAACTAGACCTTAACTAAGAATACGATCTATTTTAGCTCCTTAGAACTTACTTAGCTAATTAGAATTATTATCGTATAAAACTTACTTAGTAAAGTCCTCTATTATATCCTTAATATTTCCACTCCCTTCCTCTTTTACCTTAAAGATACTAACCGCCTTTACGCCTTTTACGATAATATAAAAGATATTATCGTACGAAATAATAGTATAACGATCCCTATTATTAGGAAATAGGGATATTTATTTTTTAATATCTCTAAATAAGAATCTACGTTATACTATATAAAATAAAAGTTACGATAGCTTTACTAATATTTTAGCTACCCCTATATATAATAGCTTTATAACTTACTAAAAAAGGCTAGTTTTTTAAACGTAACCCCCATAGCCCTTAAGTTAATCCGACGTTTATATTACTAATACTAATTATATAACTTAAAACCTTAGCGATTTAAATTCTCCCTTAAAGATAACTGCGATTTTAACTACTTACTAGTTATCGATATTTTTTATCTTTATAATAGGCTAGTCTTATACGCTATTAACGAAGCTATATCTTTTTAAGTAGCTGCCTTTATATAAAGTATATCGGCGGTAAACGCTTAGAACGCTTTATATAAGTGCTAGATTTATATATACTAAGGCTTATTAGATATTATCTCTTATAACGCCGGGACTAATTTTTCCTCTTTAGAGTTTCGTATAAACGCGAAACTACTTAGCACTATATATAAGGAAATGCCTATCGAAGCGTATTAGGCGATCGGCAAGGTCGAACGTATATACGCCCCTCTCTAGTAAGCGTACGATATCCTATAATAGGAAATTAGCACTAAAACTAATAATATAACTATTTTTTAGATAGCCGTTAAGGCTATTAATAATATAGCTAGATTAGATGGTCTTATCCTAATATTTCTCGTTTTTAGCGCTTACTTTTATATTTCGTATAACTCGCCCTTAGCCCCTAATATTACTATAAGGGCCTAAGCGATTAAGCGCGCTATAATATAAGTATAATAAATTAAAGCTTAAGCGGATATTTTACGCGCTCTCTATACCCGAAACGGACCTAACTTATACGATATTTTATTACTTCCTTTTTAAAGCGAAGTTTTTATTTAGCGTAAAAAGGATAAATAATAAGGTCTTTTCCGTATTTCTAGTTTCGATAGCTAGGACGTTATCCTTAAACTCCTTATAGGACTAACTAGATTTTATATAATATAGGTTAAACCTTATCTCCGCTCCCTCCTTACTATACTTATAAAGAAAAAGGTATAGTTAGAAATCCTAATTATACTCCTATATAATAAAGACTCGTATAAAGCTTTTCCCTTTATATTCGTTACTATAAAGGAAAAAGATAACTACGCACTTACTATACGATTATAATAATAAGGTATTATTACTACCTTAAGATAACTATTTAAGGCCTCTAACTATAAGGAAATTAATACCCTCTTTATATAAGAAGTCTTTACCTTCGTCTAATATAACCTTTTTTTAGACCTTACTAAATATATTTTTAAAATATATTTTATATAAGAGGTAAAAAATCTAAACGATAGCCTTTACGAAAAATCCTAGCTAGTTATTTAAGGCTACGGTAACGATAGCAAAGAAGAAATTCTTATATAATTACCTATAATTCTACGTATATTATAGCGCCTTTTTCTTACCCTTAAACTTACCCTTATAAAGTTATATAACTACTAAGGCGAACTGCGAGATATTACGTAAGCGTATATATAGTTTGCCGATCTTTTAAGTTATATAATATACGCGTACTTTCCTAAAAAATTATAAGATTAATATTTACCTTATACTTTTTTATATATTAAGAAGCCGCTATACGGGCTAGTAGAATTAAGATTATACTAGTTTAAGATATATTATAATTATTATAATACGAACTTTTATATAACGCCCTTATTATACGATTTATATTTTTTATTTATAATAGCTAGCCCTAACTTATTCGGAATAACGAGCTTATAAATAGACGATATATTCTCTTTTACGTCTAATACGTTCTTTAAACTTAAGGATAATAAGTTAAAATAAGCAGAGCTTTATGCGAAGCTTAAAATATTCCTTACTAATAGCTTATCTATTAACTTTAACGGTAATCGTATTACGCGCAAATCGTACGATATCGTTCTTATATAAAAAGGATAGGTAAAAGGCCTTTATATTATTAACTTAACCGCCGATACTACCTTATAAGACTTTATTAGCTAGCGAGCCTAAGGAGTATATATTACTTCTACTTATTAACTAGAGGCGTTATATAACTTTACGGTAGTTACTTAAATAACTAATCCTTCCTCGTAAGATATTTTAGCTCTTAATAAATATATCTAATAATAGATTAATAATACTACCCGCGGTTTATAGTTTATTCTATTTAACTTATCTTATACGAAACTATTTATTTTTATAGATAAGTTATTCGCGAATAATAGGGACCTTACCTTATAGCTTAGCACTTTAATTATCCTTAGTAAAGAAAACCGGTCCTCTAACTTATTCGTTATATAAGGTAATATCTTTTACTAAACCTCTATAAAGTATAAAAAGGTTACCTAAAATATCTTAGTAAGCGAACTTTACGGTATAGTAAATAGCGTTAATATCGGCCTAGCTTTTTACTTAACTATTTAGGTTATTATATAATCCCTAAGCACGCCTCCGATCCCCCTTATTTTTTATATAAATTTATATTTATTATATAACTACTTAGTAAGGCTTAGCTTAATAATAGAAAAATAGCTAATAATCGATATTATAGCTATTTATAAATTATACGAGCGTAAGGAAATTTTAGAAATATAATAAATTAATAGTAAGAATAACTTAGCTAACGCCTATATTAAGGATAGCCTTAACTTAGCCTTATTTACTTTTATTTTTACGAATTCCTATAAGTTATAAATTAAGGCTATTATTTAATAACTTACTTAGGTTATATAAGACTTATACTCTTTTCTTTCCTATATCTTTACTTCGTCTAACCCTCTATCCTTACCTTCCTATTTCTTTTATATTTTACGTTTTTTCCTATTATTTTTATACGAAAATTACTATTAATTCTTTCTAAATATTATCCGACCCCTACGCTTAATTTTAAAATAAAGCTATAAGTCCTAAACGCCTATTTTTTTTTCTTTTTTCCCTTTTCCTCGTTATCCGACCTTACTACTATATCTTTTCTACCCCTGCCCCTACTACTCGTTATCTAAGATAGTAATATACTCCTCCGCGTTAAGAGGCGCTCCGCCTAATATTACTATTACCCGTCCCCGCCGCCGGCCGTCGGGCAACTTTATAGGAGTAGTTATTAAAGTATAAGGTACTAGCCCCGGAGTTTATAATACTTAGCCTTATTATACGAAAAAGTATCTTATTATATAAGACCGCTATATATAAGTAATATAAGCCCCGTTACTATTCGTCCGATATATATTAAATAGGTAGGGATTTCTAGCGTAAATATAATATAGTTTTATTATTACCTTATTATAACTTATAAAAAAGACCGCTAGAAAATAACTTAAGCGTTAGATAATAATAGCCTTAATATACTTAAGATCTTAAGTATTATTAAGGTAGATAAAGATATTAGATAACGGTATAGCTACTAGTTAAATCTTCGCTTATTACTCTCCTATTAATATTATTATTATATAATAGCTAAACTTTTCTTTCTTATATTTAAAGATATTTACTATATAAAGCGCCGGTTATCCTCCTTATTATAAGGTATATAAACTTAGTAAAATTTAAGTTAGTAAGCGATAACGCTATTAGGATAAGGAGGTATATTATATAATTAATAACTATTAATAAAAATAACTTAAGTATATCGTATAACTTATTAATCCTTATTAAAGATTTTTCGAGTTATTATCGTTATTTTTATTAATTAGCCTAAAAAAGAAAGAAGAAGAAAGGAAGAGAAAGAGAGAGAGAGAGAGAGGGAGCGAGGAGGGGTTTTTATACCCCTCTAAAGGCGGTAAGAGGCGGCAGAATCCGATTTTTAATTCCTATTTTTCGTGATATTTTTTAGTATTTTTAATATAAGGTTATAGAAAGTTAGTTTTCTACCTATTTTTCTTAGTATTACGATTATAAGAGACCTTTATAGTAAAAGATCGGATTATATAATAACCTGACTTTTGTTTTTCGGCCGGCAGCTTATTTTCTTTATCTCTTTTTACCACGGCACTGCGGGCGTTATTTACCTTTATAGAATTTTTCGATCACACACTCGTTTAACGTTATACGACTATTTTTCTCTAAAAACGTCTACCTTTTAGGAAGACGGAGTTTTTTTTTTTTATATAATGCCCTTTTATTTAGTATATCTTTTTATAAAAAGAAAAAATCGAGTATTAGATATTATCTCTCTATACCCCTTTATATCTACTATACGATATATATATAGAGGATAGTACGGATATAGGGAAGCCTTTAACGAAATATATATTAATACCTAAGTCGTGCCTCGTACGATTTAGGAGGTAGGAGGTAGCTTAGATAAGAAAAAGGAGGGTATAGAAGTAGAGTATTATCTAGCTATATAGCCGCTCTTCCTCGTACGATAAAGGAAGGGTATCTATCTCTAATTATACTTAATATAAGTTACCTTCGCTTTCTCTTACTTATACATACGTGTAAAGACTACTTAATAGTTAAAGAATAAAACTTAATCTTTTATAATATTTATATAAGATATATTATATAAAAACGCTTACGCTAAGGATATTCTAGCTATTAGGTATAGCGAAGTAAGTATATATATATATTATATTACTCTAAGGACCTATAAGGTATCTAAGTATATAAAGGGTAGGAAGAGGGGAAAAACTAGGCCGGGCCCGGGGGAAAACCCCTTACTAAGTAGTTAGTAGCTAGTAAGGTAAAAATAGTAAATAGGGAGAGGGTGCTATAGCGGGCCTTATGCTAGTTCGCTAAGTTATAATAGCGGGTTTAAGGTAAAACGAGCTAGGGTTTAAGGGTCGCTAAGATAGAAGCGGCCGCGAACCTTAGCTATAAGAGGGTAAATATAAGCTAAAACCCCGATAAGGGAAGGAGGTATATACCGCTATAAAGTAAAAAGGTATATATTAGTATATACCGCGGCGCTTTATAATTAGTAAGTAAGCTATTATAAGGTATAAAATCTTATAGCTTATATAATATAGGGCCCCTTTTTTTCGTAAATAATATTAACCTTAACTTTTTTTATTATAATAATAATAGCTTACGATTATAATATAAAGATTAATAATAAATAAGCTATACCTTATAATAATTATATCTTTAAACTTATTTAAGACTATATCTACTATTTATATATTAGCTATTAAAATTAGCTAAATAAATTATACCTTATTTAAGCTATATATTAATAAGATTAAGCTAATATTTAATAGCCGCGAACGCGTACGCGTATATTACTTATACTTAGATAAATTTTACCTATATACTTATATATTCTTAACTTAAAAATAACGCTACGGAGCTATATACTATATAAGCTAAGTATTATAATAAATAATAAAAATTTAAAGGAGTATAAGCTATAGCTAAGGAGGATCTCGCCTTAATTTAGAATTTAAGCTAAAGCTATACTTATAAGAATATAGTTAAGGTAAAAAACGCCTTAAGGGGTATCTATATTAAAGTTATAAAAAAGGTAAAAAAAGTAAAGGAAAAAGGGGGGGAGATATCTATCTTCGTATTTAAGTTAATTTACGCTACCTTAAAGTAAGTTAACGCTTATATTAATTAATAAACTTTAAGCTTTATAAATATAGCTTATAATATACTAAACTTAGGTAAAAAGGTAGCGGTAATATTTAAGAAGCTAGGAGAGCTAGCTTAGGCTTTACTTAAGATAGAGGTAAATATAATTTATAAAATAAGTAAGATATATAAGCTAGCGATAATAAAGCTTACTAAGGCGGCGCTTATAGCGCTTTTAAAAAGTAAAGGTAAGAGATAAATATTTTTTATTATAATCTAAACGCGCCCTATTAAGAAGAAAGCCCGCGCTACGCTTAAGATTTCTATAATTATATTAAATATAAATAATAATAATAATAACTTACTACTTATTTTTATTATTAACTTAAAGCGTTTATATCTTATTAAGGTATATTTTAGGGAGAGTAAGGGAGGGAGCTTACGCTAAGTTAGTTTTAGCGATAATAAAGTTTTAAAGTTAGAGGCTACGCTAGCATTAAATATAGTAAAGATAGGCCTAACTAGTAAAGAGGTAGCTAAGTTACTTATAATAAGGGAAACCCTAATTAAGGCGGCGGCCGCTATAGTAACTACTAATACTTACGTAGCTATAATAAATTATAATATTATTATAATAAGGATAGATTTAGCTAAGTTTTATATTTTTTAAACGCTTAAAGTTACTTTATTTTAAGTTACTTAGTAAGCTAGTATTAGCTAGGAGTTCTAGTTAATTAGTTTTTAATATAACTTACCTCTTACTAACTTAAAGTTATTAAAAAAGTATAAACTTAAGCTATATTTTAACGGAGTATTAAGAAGGCGTAAGGAGCTTTATAATTATAAGCTATCGCTAAAATATCTAAAAATCTTAAAATCGAATAAGTTATTCCTTAATAAGAATAATAAACTAATACTAATAATAATTACTTTTAGTAATATACGGCTCGCTATTACGCTAAATCTTATTATTACTTTAAGCTTATTTTAGCGATAAGTAACTTTACTTAAGCTAGTTATTACTTTAAGCTTATTATAATAATAGGTAACTACTTTATAGCTAATTACTATACTAAACTTATTATAAGCTACCGCGCTAATAGTAACTCTAAGTAAAACGCGCCTTATTTTAAGTTTTAGTAGCTTTACGCTAAGTAAACTCGCGTTATAAGGCTAGTATTAGTCCGCGGTTACTCTTATTAATAAGGTAGCCGAAAAAGTTAAGGAGTTATTAAATAAGGGAGGAGATAATAACTTAAACTTAGTAAATATAGATTCTTTTAAAATATAAAGTAAATTATAGATAAGGCGGGTAAATTAATAATATTATAATTACGGTAATTTATATAAGATAAGGCTATATTTAGCCTTAGTTAAACTTAAAAGTATTAGCGTAAAAAGTATTAGTAAGCTAGAACTAATATAAGTTAGTATATTAAAGTATTTATTTTACGATTACGGTTACTAATAAGTAGCGGTTAAGCTTTAATTATAGTCCGTTATTAAAGGAGATAAGCTAAGGTAATTCGTAGTATTATTTAACTAATTAAAAGTATTAAAAAAGTAAATAGTAAATATTCTCTAGTTTAATATTATACTAATATAAAAGAGAGATTACTTTTAATACGCGCTTATAAAAGAGGAACTTTTTAAGACTAATTTTACCTATATAAAGTTACGTAATTATAATACTAATATATTTTAGTAGGTCTCTATATCGCTTAAGCGATTTCGCCTTATTAAGGTAAAGCGGGAAGTTAGAAAGAAATAGGGTAAGCTTAGAATATTTTATACGTAGCCGGTCTTCGAAGTCCTCCTACTATACTTTCTAATTTTAGCGGAGAAGGTTTATTATAAACTTCTTATTAGACGGTAATATATTATATCTTATCTATATTTAAACTTAATATATATATTCCTCTAATAGCTGCTTAGCTTTTTATTATTTTATTAGTTAATAAGGGGGGAAGCGTAATAGGAACCTTAAGATATTTTTAAAAGCGGTCTAGATTTTATTTAATATTATTATATCCTCTAAGTAGCGGAAAATATTAATCTTCCTTTTATTTAAGTAAAGATTAAATTAGGGAACTTAAAACTTAGCTTTAAGGTAATAAATAAGCGTAGCTTTATAAGCTTTAAGTACTATCTTAAAATATTATAACTATTCTAATTTTAAAGCTTTAGCTAAGCTTAGTAAGTTTCCGCTTATAAGGGTAATAATATAGAATATAATAATAATATATATAATAAGTAACTAGATAATTTTTATATAAAGTTTATAAGTTTAGATAAAGGGGTAACTTTAAGTAAAAGTAGATAAGAGGGAAAAGGTAAGGTTTTAGTAAAGGAGCTTAATATATATAATTCGTAGATAAGGTTTCTATTATAGCCGCTAATAAATCTAAACGCTTAGAAGTTTTATTTTAGAAACGGGGTAAATTTAGTAATCCCCTAGTTAAACTAGGTTTATTTCTAAAATATATTTTCGGGAAAAATATATAAGCTTACTTTTCTCTAGCTTAAATTTTATATTATAGTTACGCGCTTATTATTTATATATTACTTATATAGCCTAAAGCTATTTTATAATTATCTTAAAATTAAGCTTAACGCTAAGGAAATTTATATTATTTACGAAATTAATTATTTATATTTTTTCCTTATATACTAGCTAGTTATAAAGTAAGGCTATATATAAGATAAATAAGATAGCGAAAAGTAGTAAACTTTAAAAAACTTTAATCTTAATTTAATATAATTTCGAAATCTTATTATTAAAGTAAAATTAGAAAGTATAATCTTATAAGTAGCTATTAAGGAAAGCTAGGATCTAGTTTAGGAATCCTAAATACTTAAGTTTAGTAATAAGTTTATTATAATATATAGTATTAAACGCTCCCTTAATATTAAGTTATAAGAAAAACGCTACTCCTTTTTTAGCTTAAGTAGCTTAAATAAGCTTAGTAATTATAAGAATAATTAGCTTTATAGACTAGTTCCGCTTATTACTTATTTAGCTTTTAGGAAAAAGTTAGTATAACTCCGCGGCCTTAGTAATTTATTATCTTATTATAGTTTCTAAGATTTTACCTAAATAATATAATAAAAATATAAGCTTATAAGCACTTACCTTTTAGTAAGCTTTTAGCTTTTTTCCGGACTTATGTAAGATAATTATAATAGTAAACTATAGCTAAGGCGGGAAGTAACTAAATTATATATATACTTAGAAAATTATAGCTAGCTAGGTAGTAAGGATAAAGTAATATATTTTAAGAAATTTAGCGGGAATATTATCTATTTTAGCTACCTTCTAAGAGATTATTAACTTAAGCGTTATAGAAATATTAATTTAAGTAATCTTAATATTAATAAAGAACTTAAGCTTAAGCTATCTAATATTAGTTAGGGGCACGCTACGAAGCTAAGGAAAGAACCGATTAGCTAAAATATTAGCTTTAGCTATATAGCTATTAGCTTAAAATTTATCGGTTATTTTTAGCGTAAGGAGATAAACTAAATTTTAGGAGAGATTACTTTAAATATAAGCTTAACGCTCGATATACTAAAACTTAGAAAGTAAGCTAATAATAATATAAAAAAAAGATCGCTAATAAGTATATTTTACTAAGTTT
Organism: Ophiocordyceps camponoti-saundersi (nom. inval.); assembly: GCA_003339415.1. Classification (NCBI taxonomy): domain Eukaryota; kingdom Fungi; phylum Ascomycota; class Sordariomycetes; order Hypocreales; family Ophiocordycipitaceae; genus Ophiocordyceps; species Ophiocordyceps camponoti-saundersi. Next base: position 68,421 of record PDHQ01000174.1, read on the forward strand.
ATAGCTATTTTTTAAATAAAAGCTATTTCCTAAAGCTATTATTAAAAGGAGTCCGAAAAAAGGGACTTATATTTACGCTAAGCCCGCTTAGCTATTTAAGTAGCTAAAGCTATAGCTAAGGTAAACTACGCCGCCTTATAAAAATAGAAAAAAGCGATAAATAATACTATCTAGTTAATAATAAATTATAGCTTTTAGTAAAGTTAGTTAAAAGCGTTATTAATCTCTATTAAGTTAGTAAAAAGGGAAAGTAAAAAAGTAATCTTAGTTAGGGATTTATAGTAAATTAAGTCTAAGTCTGCTTATTTTTATTATAAGCGCGGTATACGCGCTATTATAAATATAAAAATACTAGCTATAAAAAATTAGGGAATATAGTTAAATCTAATAAAGTTAAGGTTTAAACTAATATAATATATATATAAGTCCGCTATAGCTTAAATTAAGTTTAGTATACTATCTTTATATTTATAGAAAATTTAGGTATATTCTCTTTTTAAAATAAGGAGTTAAAATTATAGCTTAGTTATCTTATAAATTAGCTAATTTAAGTTATCGGAGAGCCTCTTATAATAGTTCTAAAGCGGGTAATATAAGTTAAAGTTGCCGACTAGGACGCGGTTAAGGTTTAGGGGAAAGTTTTAAAAAATTAAAGAGCTACCGCTATAAGGGGTATTAGGGGGAGAGTAGATAGAAATAAACTAAAGTCTAAAATAAAAAATAATACTTATTTAGTTCTCCCTTACTTTTAGGAACTAAGTAAATATATTATATCTTTTATAGATATAAATTAAAATATAGCCGCTATTATAAATAAGGCGGTAAAGTAAAGTCTTAGGCGGAGGAGGCTTAGCGCTAAGGTAGCTAATAGTTTTCTAAAAAGTAATAATATTATAATCCGATTTACTACTAAATACTAGCTTAGCTAGCTTAGTACGCTTATTTATATTCTAAAAAAGGACTTTTATAGATATAAGGAAATAATTATAGTAATATTAGTTTTTTTATTATAATTTCTTTATAGCTTAGTTATAGATCTTATTTAAGTCTAGGCTAAGGTTAGGGTAATTAGTACTTTTATACTTTTTTAGATAGTAAAGTTAAGTTAAATTAGAGATAAAGCTAATTTATCGATAGTTTATATAAGTAAGATATTATCTATATCTTAGGGGAGGGAGGCACTCCGGGCTTATTAAATAAAGCGTCTTATTACCTTTAAGGTATCTTTAATTACTTATATTTTAGTAATAAGGTAGCCCCCTCTAAAGCTTAGGGGTTATCTATACTTCCTTCTAATAATAAACTAGCCTAGGAATATATTATATATAATAATATCCTTAATTATTACTAATTTTATCGGTTTTAAGATAAACTATAAGCTAAGCTTAGTAAATCTAACTAATTATCTTTTATAGTAAGCTCTTACTTAATCTTAGTACTTAATAGCGATAAGGTAAAGCTTAGATTATATAGGGTAATCCTCGCTATAAAAGATATAATAGAATAAGTATTTTTTAATTTTAATATAATAGTTATCCTTATTCTTATAATTAGTTACTTTATACTTATTATAAAGCTTAGGGTATTTATATATTTTAGTAATATACTTAAAATAATAATAATTATAATATCGCTAAGGGTAGATTATATTTAAAAATAGCTTTATATAAAAAATCTAAGCGTTAATAGCTAGCTTATTATTATAAAGTTTATTAATATTAATTAGTAATTTAAAGCTAATAATAACTACTATTTTAGTAAATCTAAGCTAAAGCTTAAGCGCTTATAGATAAGCTATAAGTATTTTATTAACTTATATTATCTTATTAAAAAAGTTATTACGTTCCCTAATAGTAAAGTTTAGAGGAAATTTCTTAATAATAATATTATAAATCTTATCTATAATAATCGCCTTACTATTAAAAATAAGCGTAACTTAGCCTAGGTTTTAAATAAAAGTAGCTATATCCTTATCGAAAATAAGTTTAATATTCTTACTATTAAAATAATATATAGCTAAGTATAAATTAAAGCGAATAGCGGTATTAATAGCTTATATAGTATTATATATTATTTTATTTATAATATTATCTATTATATTTACTAAGTAAATAATAATTTCTTTTTTATAATATAAGGGAAGTTTCTTTTCTAAATTATATTATAAAATTAAAGCTAATATAACTTATACTTATATTCGGTATTTTTTTTATTTTATTATCTTTAAATATAATAATTTACGAAAAGTAATAATAATAATATTTTTAATTTCCTTACGCGTAATATAATTAGTTTAAGTTTAAATTTAATCTAATTTAAGTTCCTTATAAGCTATTATTATAGCTTAAGCTACGTAAAATATATTAGCTAATATAATACTTAATAATTAATAATATAATTCTTTTTTATTTTTATTAACTAAAATTTATAATAATCCTTAATTATATTTAATATATTTTTTATTAAAGTTAGTATTTCTAAACCGGTATATAGATAAATCTAACTTATATTTAAAGCGCGTTATAATTTTAGTTTTTTTACGAAAATTTCTTCCTTTTTCGCCGCGGTTACGATTACCCTTAGCTAGAACTTAGCTAAGTATAGCCTTACTCCGAATTAAATAGCGAATCTAACGCCGCTAACGTTTTACCTTTTTCTTTTAGATCGCGCCTTATATTAGGCGCGTGTTAAGTTCTTTTTACGCGTTTTTTTTTTTTAGCGAAATAAATATACTTTTTATTTAAAATTTAGTAAAAATATAAAAGTTAATAGTATATAGATTTTATAGCTTAAGTATATATTATTTATATAAAATTAAATATAAGCTATATAGTAGTAAATATTTTTTAGATTATAAGTAATTATAAAAAGCTAATAAGCTAAAAATATATAAGTTACTAATAATAAATATAGCTAAGCTTTATTATATATAGCGTAAAAGATATATAAAGTAAGAGAAATAAAGTAATATTAAAGCTTTATTAATAAAAGTTAAGCGCGCTATTTAAGATAAGAATTAATTATTTACTTATAGGAATATATATAATATTAAGCGGGCGCTAACTAAGGCTACCTCTATTTTTACTAATATAAATAAAATAATAAGAGTTCTTAAATAAATATATAATATTTTTAAATATATTAAAATAGCTTTTAGTAATATTTTAGCTAATATTATTAATATAAGTAAGAAGCTAAGCGTAATAGTAATAAGTATAATTAAAGTTATTAATAAGTTAAAATACCTAATAATTAAGTTAAATATTTACGCTAAAAGAAAGTAATTTCGGCTATAGCTATTAAGGAGGTAATAACGCTAATACTTACTACTAGTAATATAAAGCTAAGTCTCGCTAATAGTAATACCGCTAATAAGAATAATAATAAAATCGCTATAATAAAGGACCTAACGCTAGCTAGAGTTAAGAAGACTAAGTTAGCTAGTAAAGCTAAAAGTAAGGTAAAAGATAAAAGGCTAGATAAAAGTAAAGCTAAAGCTAAGCGCGGTTATATATTAGTTAAGTTTTAATTAAAGCTAGCTAAGAAAGCGCGTTTAATTATAATAATCTTAAACTCTAATAATAATAATAATAATAATAATAATAATAATAATAATAATAATAATAATAATAATAATAATAATAATAATAATAATAATAATAATAATAATAATAATAATAATAATAATAATAATAATAATAAT